>JARJLU010018653.1:0-12660 GCA_030272975.1 Sparidentex hasta | reverse complement strand
GTGTTTCTTCCAGCAGACAGTTTGCTGAATCTGGTGCTGTTACTGAACGTCATGGCTTTACTTAGTTTGATGATGACATGATCGTATTGATCACACTGATTGATCGTATTGATCACACTGATTGATCCTATTGATCACACTGATTGATCCTATTGCTCACACTGATCTTCTGCACTGTGTTTACGGTCACTAACATCTGGACAATCAACTGATAGAAATCCGTCCTGACTGATAATCAATATGAATCATTTCTCAACTGATCAATCAAATCATGTGGTAACCATGGTAACCTTTCCCTGCAGTGCTCCCCGCACCAAGACCACAGCCAACCAGTCAAACCTGTGGATCTCCAGGATGCCCAAACCAGACACCATGGAGGCCTGAACCCGCCCACTGACATCACAGCATTGTCCAACCAATCATCTTCTTCAGGACAGGAGTGGGTGGAGCTTTGAGTTCTCAGAGTTGATGTCATCACAGAGGCTTTTATTTTTTTATTGGTCTGATTCAGCTCGTGTCATTTCCTGTCCGGTTACTGCACTACTTTGATTACTGAGTATTTCTACTCCATTACTGCACATGTACATTCATTTACTGTACAGACAGTTTATACACCTCCTTCCTTCCTTCCTTTTTTACTTTCCTTCTTTCCTTCCCTAGCTCCTTCCATCCACTCCTTCACTTTTTTCACTTTCCCTTCCCCTCTTCTCTCACCTCCTCTCTTATGTCCTTTGTTCCCTTCTGTACCTCCTCCTTTCCTTCCCTGCCTCCTTCAATTATGTCTGTCTTTGATGTTTAATTAAACATGTTAATGAAGCAGGAGGGATCAGCTGAGCGATCGCCTCAGCGGACATGTTGATTTCAGACTGAAGCCTGCAGGGTCCATAATAATTAAATAGTCAATTTTAAAAGATCAGAGAAAAAAGAGGAGGCTGATTTATTAAAAGTCATTCATGTGTGAGTCTGTCTGCTGCATGATCACGATAATAAAAAAATCTCTTCAAAAATCTCTTCATATTCATATATTCAACAACACTGGTTGAAAACAGACTTAATGTTTTTTGTTGTTGAGCACTGAAAACGGTCGCCTGCCGACTCATCAAACTGCTGTCTGCACTGAACCTCACGTCTCTGCTGCCTGAAGCGGTCGTCCTGTGACAGTGAGCCCGACCACCTGGAGCAAACCTGCGTTCCACCTGGAGCAAACCTGCGTTCCACCTGGAGCAAACCTGCGTTCCACCTGGAGCAAACCTGCGTTCCACCTGGAGCAAACCTGCGTTCCACCTGGAGCAAACCTGCGTTCCACCTGGAGCAAACCTGCTTCCACCTGTTAACTGATGACAATAAATGTCTTTGGTTTAGTTTGTCTGCAGTTCAGGGTTACTGAAAGCATCTGAATTTAGCATCTTTAATTAAAAATAAAAACATCTTTATAGAACTCCAGCCTCTGATAACTCTTTGTCCCAGAACCCCCTGCTTCCATCTCTGAGAAACCACAGGAAGGGAATTTGGACCCCTCCCTCTCCCTGCAGGTCTGAGGCTTCAGGTTCTGGCAGTCGGCAGGATTTGACCCGGCGCGAGCACCTCTTGGTTGCTGCCAGCCGAGAACAAACCCACTGTGCCACTAAGTCCTCTTCACACTGAGACCACTTCTCCGGGAGCTTTTCTGTCTCACTTTGGGTGTTGTACTTTCACAGGCTATAAGAATTGAACCCTCAACCTCAGAAGTTCAGAGCAGTCGTCTCTCAGCCTGAGCTGTCTGATCAGACAGATGGACTCTCTCTCAGAACTTTTCACTTTTTCTTTTGGACTTCAGCCTTTAAAATTCAACACAGATCAGTTTCCTGAAGCAAAGCGACCTGACAATCAAACCCATAAGCTCACATGTTGGAGGCAGCAGCTCTACACACTGAGCTACTGAGTCAGAACCTCTGCAGCTGCTGTCTCGGAGGTGTTGACTCTGTGACTTGGACACTTTGCTGCCCAGCAGGTCAGAACCACAGAGTATTTAGTCAAGAGTAGTTTCTTCTATACTTTCAAAATGAACAGACTAAACTTGGATCAAACCAATGTCCTTAAACTCTCAGAATCAGAAGTTAGAATTAAAACATTTTCAAATTTCTAAATACACTCAAACCTTAATTTATTGTTTTCAATCCACAGAACAGAGAGACAGATGAGTGTGATTGTAAATGTCTTCTCAGAAATTTGCACACAATCATCAAATGCTGGAGTAACATTTTGTCATGACAGTTTGTGAACACGATCATTGTGGTGGACAGAGACCTTGTTTTGTCATAGTTAGGAACACAAAGTGTATCAGAAGCAGTTTGTTCAGGTTCAGCTGAACACAGAACACATCTGACTTCTACTGACCACTGATCAACTGAATCAGAGTCTTCGGTATCGCAAATGATAAAACCCTCATTTCATACGTGGGAAGAATGAAAGTTTGTACGTGGACAAGAGTCATCCTGTCTGTCCTACAGGCAGCGCCTGCTGTTTACTGTCGGAGGCAGTAAATGATGACATCATCAGGCGTAGACAGCGCTCACACACTCACTGTGAGCAGAGATGAGCTTCTCTGCCTCTGCATCACTTTCCTTTAATGCCAAGTCTCTGAACTAACAGTCACTTCCTGTCGTTTCACCCGCTTCATTTTGTTGCTATAGTCAATCAATCATTTGTCAGTCTGATCAATCATGACTTCAAGTTCACAGTCCATAAATAAAATAACACGTAACACTTCTTCCTCAGCTGCTTCTTGCATCCTCAAAACCAAACCAACTCTGGCCCCTTAAATACCAACCAGGTGATTGGGGGCGTGTCTACAGACAGTTACAGTCACCTGTGTGGACGGTCAGACGCCGCAGACAGTTTCACGTGTGAACAGACGTACGTCACGTTTTATAGATGTGATGCATGTTTCCTGCAGGTGTTGAACACCCAGGCAGAGTTCTGGTTCCTGAACTTCAGCGAGCTTCATCAAGAATTTAATTAAAAAAACTTCAAACATCTTTAAAGCTCTTAACAGCAGATTAACTCAGTTCATGTTAACTGACACAGAAATGAACTGATTAAAGAAAGCGTCGTTATGATTCATCAGTCAGTCCATTAACTGTCCCACTAATTACATCTGATTAACGGAAAATTAATGGGAAGTAAAAGTGGTTTCCGTCACCATGGGAACATGTGTGTGTGTCATCATAAAACATCTGTGAATTCAACCAATCAGCTGCCTCCGTTTGTCTGATCCTAAATATCAGGATCTACCCTGGCAACCGAGCAAATTCTGAGGAAGCTCGTGACACGAGTGAAAGCTCCAGGACAGTTTGATCAGAAGAGTGAAAGAAGAAACATTTGTTTGTGAAGTCGACGTTTTAATTCTCCTTTAAACTGAGAATCTGTTTCAATTTTCGATCAAAGCATCAATACACAACTTGTTTCACCGATTCTAAATGTTTGCAGAACCTTCTGAAGGCTGTCAGGTGGTTCCTCAACGTTCCCGCAACATTCTCCATCTGTCCGACTAAATATCAGCCAATCCCGTCCCCTCGGGTCGGTTTCAGTTCTTCACGTTCAGTTTGCATTCACACCATCTGACCGGCTCTCGGTCACAAACTTGTTCAAACAAAGTAGCAGGAGGACGGACGATCTGAGCACGCTCAGTTCAGATGATGTATTTCCGTTCAGGTGGTGGCGAGCGGCTGAACGGCATCCGCATCGTCGCTCACCACCCCCCTGCAGCCATCCCCTGCAGCGTCGACAGCCACCACAGTCTCTTCCTGTTTGTAAGTCAGAGCGGGCATCATGTCATCATCAAGCAGGATGGGCGGGCTTTCCTCATGAGGCCCCGCCCCCACACCGTGCATACGCTTCCTGTGCTGCTTGAGGTTCCCACTGCGGTTGAAACGGGCAGAGCAGAGGTCACAGGCGAACGGCCGCTCTCCGGTGTGAATGATGACATGTCGGGCGAGCTGCGAACGGCACTTCTTGTCTTTGCCGCAGATGTGGCAGACGAAGCTCTGCGGCAGGCGCTCTCCATTAGCGTGGACGACCTCGCGGTGTCTCTTCAGGTGGCTGAGGCGTCTGAAGCTGCGGCTGCAGAAGTCACAGTCGTAGGGCCGCACCTCGCTGTGGGTCAGAGAGTGGCTGGCCAGCAGAGACTTGAATTTGAAAACTTTTCCACAGATCGGACACGGAAACTCCTTCGCCGACGCAGAGCTCTTCCTGCGTCCGATGGCGTGTGGCGCCTCGTTGACTCTGACCCTGAGGTGAACCCGTACATGGTGCTGCTTCAGGCAGGTGGCACGCTGGAAGCTACGCAGACAGATGCTGCAGCGGTGAGGTTTGTCGCCTGAGTGGATACGAGAGTGAGCAGCGAGCATCGCTTCAGATTTCAGACGCTTCCCACAGACGGCGCAGACAAACGGCGCATCAGGTGACAGGTTTTCCTCGCTGTTCACCCGGTTGGCGTGGACCAGGATCTTGTGGCGTTTGAGCTGGTACTGACGGCCAAACTTGCGCCCGCAGATGTCGCAGAGGTGCGGCCGCTCGCCAGTGTGCGTCTGGAAGTGGACTGCGAGCTGCGACTTGCATTTGAACTCTTTGCCACAGAAGTCGCAGAGCAGCGAGTTGGAGCGCTGAGACTCAGCGGCGCCGTGGACGTGGGCGATCTTCTTGTGGTGCTCGAGGTCATTGGTCCTCATGTAAGCTTTGGGGCAGAGGTCGCAGTGGAAGGGTTTCACTCCGGAGTGGATGACCTCGTGTGTTTTGAGGCGGGACCTGCAGCTGAAGGTTTTCCCACAGACCGCACACAGCCACGTCTGCACCTCGCGCTGCTTCTCCAGCTTGGCGATGCCGTTGGGGTGCAGCCGGTTCAGGTGGTGCTGCAGATTGTCGCGGCGGTTGAAGCGCAGCTCGCACAGGTGGCAGGCGAATGGCTTTTTCCCCGTGTGGATGAAGGAGTGTCGCACCAGACTCGACTTATTCTTCATCACTTTACCACAGACATCACACATGGTGGTTTCGGGCTCCAGCTTCACCGCACCCAGAGGTGCATGCTGGGAGTCCGAGTCCAGCTGGACATCCTCAACAGCCGAGGGAGACGGATGAGAGTCGACGTCTGAGGAGAAACAGGGAGGACGAGAGAGAGAGAAGAGAAACGCTCATTCAAAGAAAATCTCATTTCAAAATGTATCAAAATATTATAATTCCATTAAAAACACAATGAGTCTTTCCCAACATGACATCATTGGGCTGCACAGCTTTACAGAACCACAGAACTGCAGAATTGACATGAGCCCGGAGATGTTCTGGAAAAGAAGGTTTGGACCAAACTGAAGATCAACAATGAACAGAGGAAGCGCACCCAGAGAGTCTGGTCTGCAGTGAGGAGAGAGTAAAAGCACTGAACTACATCAACAACAGCCAGAACAGTAGAGATGGTGGATTAAATTATATGCTGGGATTAAAGAACGGGCAGAACAAGGATTTACTGTCAGAACCAAATGTTTGAGGGGAAACTCTCCAGATACATCTGGTCCGACTGAGGAGTTACTGGATGTCCTGTAAGGAATGGAAGGTTCCTCAGGAACCACTGGTGAACCAGTTGATTGTTGCAGAATAGAAGAGGGCTGACAGTGTTTGCTCTGAAATGTGGGAACAGACAATATGAGATAGTAAATATGAGATAGTGATCAAACTAGTTTGAGCCGGAGGGACTGTCAACAGACTGAGACGACATTCAGACTGAAGTATTTTGTAACAAGAAGAAGAAAGTTAGATTTATTGCAAACCCTTAGAACCAGAACCCAGAACCAGAACTCAGCAGTGGTGTGACGAGGGAATCAAAGTGTGTGTGATGGAGACTGAGACATAAACTGAGCTACTGTAGTTTGGATTTTCTTGAGGTGAACAGACGTTTCAATAAAAACTTTGCACTTCAACTCATCCAGAACGTTCTCGCTCCACAGGACGACACCAGCTGTGTTCTGCTGGGACCACTTTAAATAAATAACCAGCACATCTCATTTAAACATGTTTGCGATGTAACAGTTACAGTGTCATGGTAAACCAAGGTAAAATTTGGTGAAGGTTACCTTTTAAGTTTTAATTACCATGGTAACCGCCGTGGTCGATAACCACAGTGTGGAAAACTCGCAGCGCAACATGAGCTGTCATGTAGTGAAGAAGACACGGCGGAGGGAGGACGTGACAATTGCGGCACACACGGCATTTTTCCACCTTCAGAGAAACTAAATCTGCAGTCTGGATGTATTCTGGTTATTATAAGAATGTTCAGGTAGAGCTGGGAGAGGACGGCAGCTCTATCTGCAGGAGCTGAGAGAAGAAAGTTGTTGTGAGGAGCAGCAACACATCAAGTTTACACGACCATCACCCTCAACTGTTCAGCGAATGCAAGGTGAGCTCAGCTCAAACTCAGGTGCATCATGTCTGTGTATGTCGAGTTTTCTCTGTGTGATCTGCTGGTGTCACTAATGTAAACTGACCAGATGGTGATATAACTGAACGAAGCTGATCTGGGATTTGGTTCGTTATCTGAACCGCTTATTAACTGTAGATTTCACTTTTTGAAGTCGACCTAATAATTCTCCAGATATTGATGCAGAGCTGCAGTGAGGAGGATCTGAGACAAACACGTACTGGGTGACTGAGTTAGTGAACACAAACTGACTGAGATGACTGACTTTCATCTCAGCTCTGTTCACCTGAGCAGCATCTACCTGTGGCTCAGCAGCCATCTGACCAATCAGACGGACCGAGTCCACTGACAGCAGACGAGCAGGCAGACAGACAGACAGACAATATGCTGTATATTAGTGATATCTGAAATATATAATACCTGTGGATTATGCATAAAGAATAATATACAATGGTGAATATAACAAGTGTCTAGATAGAGATAAGAGCCAAAATACAGTATAATTCATAATTAATTTAACAATAATTCTTTTTGTTTTGATCTAAAAAATGATTCGACCTGTTTCTAACAAAAGTGATATGATCTAAATTGTGAGTTTTGTGATCTGTTGGTTGCACCCTTAGTATTACGTAACAGTGACAGTAATAAATAATAATGACATGTTCTGTTCATTTCCTTCACAGAGGCTCTGCTGGCCAGTCGAGTGCTGCTGCCTCTACATCTCATTCTACCTCTGGAACACAGACATGAACGGACACGATTCAAAATCAAGCTGCCTCATCACAAAAAGCCAGTGACCTGTTTTACACAGTTCTGATACGTTCTTTTATTCTTGTTTAATGTTGATTTTGATGTGTTTTGGACTATTTCAATACATAATAAATCTACTTAAATATAAATCTTGGTGAAATTATTTCAGTGTATGTTCAGTGTTTTTTCAACATTTTGAAGAATACCACGGTATACTGATAACAGTGATAATTTTGGTCACTAATACTGCAGTGTGAAATTTTCATACGTTACATAGAACAGGTGTGTCTCTACACAGACACACACACAGGGCGCATCTTGTCTGTTGTCAGGACAGGTGACGCACCTTGGGGACCTGCTGCAAGTCGGGACAGATTCACTGTGAGGTCTCTGACAGGAACATCAGCCGCTGTCTCATCAAGTAGAGTGGACATGTTTAAATCTGAGAACGATAAGATTATTTATTAGACAAACACGTTATAAGCCCTTTAACAATATAACCCGAAAATATTCCGCCAAACTCAACTTGAAAATCGTCTCGTTTTACCTGATGTCCCTGTGGAAATAACAAGATAGACGTCAGAACAAGACTAAAGACTTTGGACTGACAGGTTGTGCCTCCCGGGGTTTTCGGCATAGATTTGATATACTAAGAGCATCTTATCCAAAATGTTACAGTTAAAGTTTCCCTGCTGCTGCTGCGACCAGTTAGTTTTAACAACAGGAGCACATCGAGGAGACCGGACTCTAAAACTCTACAGTTTCTCTACAACACGTTGTTCTTGCTGTTTTTAACATGTGCCGAACAGAACTGCGACACTTCATGGCTGCTCGGTGCTGTCAGCCGCATGTCTGGAGGAACATGCCACGTTAACTTGGCAGGAAGAAAGAAAAGACGTCAACATTTAAACCCAGTCTGGTGTGACAGCTTCTACGCGGGTTTTAAGGACGGATAATTAAAACACTTCTCACGTCTGTACATATGAATGTGTGTCAGATACAGTTTGAAAGCTGTGTGTGGTGTAAAAGCTCGTGAGGTTTAGTGTTTGTTCATGTTTAACTGTTAATCACATCTGAGTTACCGTTAGCTAAAGTTAGCTAGCGTTAGCTGGCTGTGCTAACGCTCCCTCCTCTGATTAAAGATGACATTTTACAGCACAGCTTCATGTTTCTTCTAACTCGACAGAAACACGCTGCCATGATCACTTTTTAAACAGCTCTTACCTTTTACAGCGACTTCTTTCAGTCCGGACTAACGGTTGCTACTGAAAACATAGCAACTCGTCCTGTCGTCATGAAGCAGCTACGCATGCGCGGTGTAAGGAGGCTTGTGGGAAATGTAGTTTTCTACGAACTGAATGTTTTTCGCCACAGTTGCTGCTTTTATTATCTCGGAACATATTTTGTTTTCACTCCACAGATGTTCGATTATTTACAACTCATAAAACACAACATACGGCAGCTGCTGTTTCACTCGTCACTGTTCCTGAGCTCCGTGTTTGTTACTGCTGCACTTCTCCCTCAGCTCTCCTGTGTGCATCCATCATCTTTACCCATGACAATGTCTCTGGAGGGACATTGGGCCAATTTGAGGGCTTAGTCTGACCTGACTTTACATGTAGGCGTATTTATGAGCGGTATGGCGGTGCCATGGCTCACTGGTATCACTGGTGTACATACATCACGGGGAGTTTGACAGGATGCTGTCAGATGTCTGCCTTTCATGAATTGGCAATGGATCTAATTTAGTAGCCTGAGATGAGTGTGCTGGCAGGACAGAATGAGTTCACTCTAGATGTCAGGCTCACCGGACCATGACAGTCTCCCATCACTGCTGCTTTTTCCAGCCATGACCTTTGACCCCTCCCCCCCCTCGTCTCTTCAGGCTGGGACAGCGAGGAGAAGCTGCCGGCCGGCTGGCAACGGAGCGAGATGTGTGTCTGTCAGCAGCCGATTGTCAGAGAGTCAGCCTGTCGTTGAAATCTATGATGCCTGCCGACCTTGTGTTCAACAGGCCGTGCCCGCCGCCGTGCAACAGCTGTCAAGTGCATGGCCAGACGAGCATGGAGGTCCTTTTTACATCCATCTCATCCCCATATTGAAATATAGGCAGATTTCCCCTCAAACATCCCGTGTGGGCTTCCATTCAAAGAAAAGAGTTCAGACCTGTCATGTCATCTGAAGACACCCACCTTCAACAGCAGAGGAAGAACAACGAGGATCCTGCACTCAAAACCTTTTTTTCACTGAGATGTTTGAGCTTTGGTCTCAGTATGTGTCATATACTGATCAGACTGCAGGACTATAAAGGGTGAAGAAAGTGGACATTGACGCTTAGAAGGGAACAGCGAGAGGTGATTTTGTGGCGGCATGGCTGCGACAATCATACTGCTTTGTGATTGGTTGGCCAGCCCAAACGGCCCACGAGGGCCTGCACTGCTGTACGAAGTGTTCTGATTATTTTGTCCAGACCCGTTATATCGGTGAGAGAAGACTAATAATCAGAAACAGCTCACACTACATCCAGAACTGGACCCTGAACCACAGAGAGCTGAGCAGCACCATCAGTGGAACCAGTCCCAGATGTGACACTAGGTGGCAGCTGGTGAACACGAGAGGAGCTCAGTGTGTTCGTCATCCTCTTCATCACCTCATCCTCTTCATCACCTCATCCTCTTCATCACCTCATCCTCTTCATCAGGACTGTTACAGTGATGAAGACGCTGTTCGCCCTCTGAGAAGGTGACGAAGGAGACGCAGTTCATAGAAAATCCTGTTAATAAACTATAAGCACTCAAACCTGTTCTTCATTAAAAGTACTGATAGTATAGAGGACAATATAAATACTCTGTTACAAGTAAAAGTCCTTAAAAATATAAACACATTATAATCTAAATATATTTTAGAGCAAAAGTTCTCATTTAGAATCATAACTATTGTTTTATTAAATTATAATTATTGAAGCATTCTTGTGTTCATCATGCAGCTTTTAATCTATTTCAATATATTTCATACACATCATTTACTGATTGATTCTATTTTGCATGATCCTACAGAGGACTGGAACTGACAAAATGAATAAATAAAATAAAGTAATTAATATGTCACTAAAACAACAATGCTACAAATAAATGTACACATTAAATTACAAAATGTGATATTTCTCTTTTAATTTAACCTCTACATTTATTTATCTTGTATTCATTTCTTATTTTACATCTTACATATTTTTTTAAGAATGTATTCATTTTTAAATATGTTTATTAATTTCTGTAAGTATCATTTTGCAAACAGGGAAGAGAAAATAAAACTTATATTTGCAGGAGTGAAGCTGCAGTTCACCAACATTAAAACACTTTATTGTTATTATTATTTAAAGGATGAATGAAAAGTCTTTTCCTCTGAACACGACAGAAAACGACAGACTGGACACGTGTGGATCAGCTCACACTCACATCCTGTCTGCCATCATTCTGTCTCTGCAGACTGTCTGTCTTTTCTGCATGGCGTCTCTCTGGGCCGCGGGACCGACCCGGTGTTGAGCAGGCGGGCTGACAGTATTCATCTTGATAAACATTAGCAGTGAGCCATCAGGATCAGCACTGATATCAGCAGACTGCTTTTCCTTCTTCTTTCTCTTCGCATGAGGCCGCAGCAGAGAGGAGAAACATAAACCTGAACCTCCAGCTCAGCGCTCAGCCGGAGAGAGTCTGAGTGACGGAGCTCGTCTCATGTACGAGTGTGTTAACATCATCCATGAGTGTGTGTGTGTGTGTGTGTGTGTGTGTGTGTGTGTGAGGGTTATCCAGGTGTGTTGTGGTTATTGATCAGTTATTGATTATGTGACAGCAGCTCTTCTCCAGTCCTGAATCAGCTGACAGTTACCTGCTGTCACCTGTCAGGCTTCATAGAGGCCACTGCTACTCTGATTGGTGGAGAGAGGCAGAGCAGCAGGTACGGAGAGGAAGACGGAACCGCCAAAATAAAAATAAGTAACTCAGTAAATATGTAAATTAAATTCACCACAAACAAATTCAAACAAAATCAAATCAAATCAAAAACAAATTCATTTATAAAATCTGTATTGTTGTTTTAATTAAATTCTTTTAATGTATCTTTTAATTCTGTGCTGATGCCACTATTTATTTATTGATGAATTTATTCATTGTTTTAAATGAATGTATTTAAACTAGTGGTGGGACTCAATTAAAAAAAATCTAATTAATTAGAGGCTTTGTATTTAATTATTCTCAATGAATCGCATATCAAGATTTGACACGAGAAGCAACATTTTTCGATTTAAATGGATTTTGGTACACGACTGAATCAGAATATAGACACTGTCCTCCTGAGCTTGTCTGTGCTGACTGCAGCATGTTTGGCATCGAGGCGGCTGGAATTGTTCCGGTGACAAATTCTTTCTTGCACAGTTTGAACACAGCTGTACTTTTATCCAGGGTTCCAGGTTTTTTAAGACCAACATTTTTTCAACAACTTCTCATCCGTTTCCGTTCCTCGTGTTGTGTCCTGTGCATCAGTATTACGGGTTTGCTAGAGTGCAAAAATAAATTAAATGTGTTATTTTTTTGTTGTGTTATTTTTTCTGTCATTAATTAACTGTAATTAACACGATAAAGTCCCAGCCCTAATTTAAACATGGATTTATTTCTGCACGTCCTTCAGTTCCGGATCATCAGTCCTGTGTGACTCCAGTCCGCTGTACCCTGATCCAGCTCCACAGTGAGACACTGTCCGCTTGAGGATCTCTGGAGCTGCTCATTAATTATGTTGCAGGTGAACTACGACTTGGGGATCGGCGGTCATGAAAATTTCATCAATCTGGTGAGCTGGGTGGAGGTGGTGGAGGTGGAGGGGGACCAGCTGCTCCTGTCAGAGGCCACTTCTGGTGGACGTGCAGGGGGTCAGAGCAGGAGGGTGGAGGGCGGCTGAGGTGGAGAAGGGAGGGTGTGTGTGTTTCAGGGAGTGTTATACACAATATCAGAAGGAGGCGGTCTGGTTTCTCTGGTCGGGTTGAAGAAGAAGAAGAAGAAGAAGATGATGATGATGATGATGATGATGATGATGATGATGAAAATATCCTCCTACAGCTTCTAACAGAGCGTCATGTTGCTGTCGTCCTCCGGAGGAGAACAGATGCCTCTTTATGTTTCTTTTACTGTTTGCATTTTATAAGATAATAAATAAATATGTAAACAGATCAACTCATTAACACAAAGGTAAATAAACACAGATGAAATGAGTACATTTATCTTTTCCTCAAATGATTTACATGTTTTTGATTTTTCTATATTGTAGAAGTTGAAAAAATAAAAACACAATAAAATAATCCTGATATTGATTTATAATAAAGTGATCAGTGTTGTTTTTGTGTTCATGAAGGTTAATGAATCCAGGATGCCGTCCCTCCTCCCCCCTCCTCCCCCTGCTCCTCCCCTGCTCCTCCC
>JARJLU010018651.1:5462-20455 GCA_030272975.1 Sparidentex hasta | reverse complement strand
ACCAGAAGATGGCAGCAACACCAACAGCTGCTCAGTGGTCACCAGTCCAGAGCTGTGGTTGTACTGACCAGCTCCCTGTCAGATAGAGTTATATGTTGTTCCTGCATTTCAGTTGTTTATTGTTTCTATTTGTCACTCAGATGAGCTTGTTCCAGTACCAAAGCCACAACCCATCTCATATTACCAGAAAATGCTTCAGTCAAACCTTGAGGATCGGTTTAATTGTGCAAAAGAGGGGTGGGCACAGAGGAAGGATGAACAACCTCTGGTTGATATATACACAGAGCTGTACGTCACGGCTGGGGGTGATGTAAACATCAACAAACAGCATGAGGTCATTCAGATGGAGGTGAAGCCAACAACAGAGGAATCAATTCAACCCTGCGACATGTTCAAACCCCCCTCTGGTAAAGGAAGATCCATAAGAACAGTGCTGACCAATGGAATCGCAGGAATTGGCAAAACTTTTCTTGTCCAGAAGTTTCTGTTGGACTGGACTAACAAAGAACACAATCAAGATTTGCATCTCATATTCCCCTTTACCTTCCGCCAGCTGAACTTATGGAAGGGTGAGAAGTTAAGTCTGACTGAGTTGATCCATAAATCTATCAGAGAGACCAAAGACATTCAGGAAGAAGCTCTTAATCACATCTTTACAACTCTGCAGTCATCAGGAAACACCAACTATGACAAAAGTAAATTCAAACTGGTGTTTGTTTTGGATGGACTGGATGAGAGCCGCCTTCAACTGAACTGTTCGGTCAATAAAAACAAAAGAACAGACTTTGATGTGACACAGTCCACCTCAGTGGATGTGCTGCTGTCAAACCTCATCAAGAGAAATCTGCTTCCCTCTGCTCGCCTCTGGATAACCACACGACCTGCAGCAGCCAATCAGATTCATTCTGATTTTGTTGACATGGTGACAGAGGTCAGAGGGTTCACTGACCCACAGAAGGAGGAGTACTTCAGGAAGAGATTCAGAGATGAGGAGCAGGCCAGCAGAATCATCTCCCACATCAAGACATCACGAAGCCTCCACATCATGTGCCACATCCCAGTCTTCTGCTGGATCACTGCTACTGTTCTGGAGGATGTGTTGAAGACCAGAGAGGGAGGAGAGCTGCCCAAGACCCTGACTGAGATGTACACAGAGTTCCTGAAGTTTCAGAATCATCAGACAAATGAGAAGTTTGACCAAAACATGTGCATTCTGTACATTAAGACATTAGCAAAACTGGCTTTCCAGCAGCTGGAAAAGGGCAACCTGATCTTCTATGAAAGAGATCTTAAAGAGTGTGGCATTGATGTCAGAGGAGCCTCAGTGTTCTCAGGAGTGTTCACAGAGATCTTTAAAGAGGAACGTCGGAGGAAGAATGATGAAGTCAAGATGTTTAGCTTCGTCCATCTCAGTGTTCAGGAGTTTTTGGCAGCTTTGTATGTAGAGATGTCGCTCATTAACAAAAACAAGAATGTGATGTCTGAACCAGCCCAGTCTTTTTTTGAACTTTTGCGAAAGATCTTCAGCAAACCATTAATGACAGAGGTCCACAGGTTTGCTATTGACAAGGCCTTACAGAGTCCAAATGGACACCTGGACTTGTTCCTCCGCTTCCTTCTGGGGCTTTCACTGCAGACCAATCAGACTCTCCCTCAAGGCCTCCTGAAAAAGAAGAAAAACTCACAGACCAATCAGGAAACAGTTGAGTACATCAAGAAGAAGATCAGTGAGAATCTGTCTCCAGAGAGAAGCATCAATCTGTTCCACTGTCTGAATGAACTGAATGATGGTTCTCTAGTGGAGGAGATCCAACAGTACCTGAGATCAGGAAGTCTCTGCCTAGATAAACTGTCTCCTGCTCAGTGGTCAGCTCTGGTCTTCATCTTACTGTCATCAGAAGAAGATCTGGACGTGTTTGATCTGAAGAAATACTCTGCTTCAGAGGAGGTTCTTCTGAGGCTGCTGCCAGTGGTCAAGGCCTCCAACAAAGCTCTGTAAGTGAACAGATAACTGCTAGTTATTGTATGTAGTGTCACAAACTGAAGTCTTTTTGATTCTTATTTATTAATCAATTGTAAAAAAAAATAGTTTCATTAGTTTTATTAGTTTCATCATAGCTGTCCATGTTAATGCAGTCATGTAAGAAAAATCTGTTGTATTTGAGTTATTTCAGAGGTGCTAGAGAATGATTGTTGATAATTGATCAAATAGACAAACATGGCATAGAAGTGGATTTTGCCTTGTCACAGATGAAGCAAAACAAACATTATATTTATCATTTGAGATTGTCTGGTCATAATAAGATAAGTCATTTTCATTCAGTCCCTAAGTGGGGACAACTTGACAATGTTTGTTTCAAGCCATACAGCATCAGAGTTAACAGAGGTAACAGTTGATGAAGCTAAAAGCTCACAGTGGAACTAAACACATTCAGCAGTACTGAGAGTTCAGAGGAACATTAAGTGGTAAACACTGAACTGCAGTAATGTGTCAACCCAACAGATTTACACAAACTGAATGTAATCAAGTATTTTAGCTGGGGACTGTTTGGAGGTAAAAGTACCGTTAGTTTGGAGGTACAGACAATTTACATCAGTGCACAATTTATCAATCATCTGAAAATAACGTGGTACCAGCAGTGACCAGGTGTTGGAACAGTAGCTTCAGAACACAAAGCGCACAAAGACTGTGTTAGATCCAGAGTTTTACCCCTGTTCAGGAGGCACTCAGCCAGCTCTCCGTTATTAAAGGGTTAGATCCCTAAACCTACAAGAGGTTGCTTAAAAACTGGGAATTTAAATAGTAATTTCTTAAGCTGGTAGGTAGCAGACTCGCCTAGCTTCTGACTGCCTGAATCTGAACGTCTACCTGCTTCCTCTGGTTCGGCACCTGACATGAATAGTCCTTGAGTCAGATATGGCCACCGGTCATGCCAGTTATGGCAGCTCTCCTCTAAATGATCAGTGCACTTGGTTTGGTGCTAGGTTGGATTTTGAGGGCTTTTGATACGCCCTAAGGGACTGTTTCAATCTGGTAGGCTAAAGTAACTTTTAAGAACCTTTAAGATATTATGCACACTTAACACCTAACATTTGCTTCCATCAAAGAGACATAAAATCAATGTCCACAACTTTAACTTTAACTATACTATGTAGGTTTTATTGCATAGACTTTAGCAAGGGCAAAGCATACAGCCCAATACTTATTTCAATTACTATAAATCATTATCAAAAATCCTTATTGATATATCACAATACTTTAAATAACAAATTAATTTAAAAGAGCTGAGACCTGGTTAGAAATACTTAAATTTAAGTGAGATGGAGAGGGTCAGGTCTTTTCATGGCTAGCCTTTCCCTTCCTGCTGAAAGTCCAAGTCTTTGAGGCAAATCACAATCCTGCCTGAGGTCTCTCAGTTTCCCCAAAGTCCAAACTTCACACTATCAGAGGGAATAAAAGTACTCCAATGTCAAAATTGTAATCCACAGCATGTTGGCAAAAATGGTTAATCCGTTGTGCTCTTAATTCCTTGGTCTGTTTCTGCTGAAGATTTCTTGAAGTCCTTTCTGCAGTGTTTTGGCTGCTCACATCTTCCGTCTCAGGTGTTTCTTTGAGGTTGGAGTGAGTGGAAGAACGAACTTTAGTCTGTGCTCCTCAGGTTATATACACTCCTGCATCGGATACTGGCTTGGTTTTGTGTCCTTATTAGGAATTGTTTTAGCATCTCTCCATCCACTGGCTGATAACCCTTTGATTAAGTTTTCATGATGCTTCGTTAAGAAATATCCTAGGCTGAGGCGTGTCCCTCCCTCTTGTCCTCGTGCCTCCATGATCAGTACTTCAACACTTTCTCATGACCTCCGCTCGACACTGCTTCTTTACTGATCATCATCAACTTTCTAAACTTTGACACATTGATTTCAATCAAATTTTTTTTTTTTTACCATACTTATAGCTCAGCTTAACATTTAATTCTTAATGTGATTCTGTTCAAGGCCTGAGTGCACTCTTCCTCTTTTCATACAGAATCTACTACTTCCTGATACATTGATTTCAAACATAATCACACATCCTTTTACTTTGCAAAGCTAATACTTAATTCTCATTCTGATCATCAGAGACAGAGTGACAGACAAAACTCTGAGTGCAGCACTTCCTCTTTTCTTAACACACATGCAGCAGTGACACACAAAACACAACATGACATGGACAGCAACCTGAAGACATAACCACTGAAATTGACAGAAATAGAACATTTGTCCCTCCTGACCTTTTCACAAATGTGAAACGCTAGTATGAAAAACACTAATTGTCGAGACTCTCGATTGGTCGACTCATCAACATAATAACAGTTTCTACAGAAATGTGATGTATTTTGTATTGTGGATGACAGAAACAGTATCACTAATTATCTTTCAGGCTCAGTGGCTGTAATCTGTCAAAGAGAAGCTGTGAAGCTCTTTCCTCAGTTCTCAGCTCCCAGTCCTCTAGTCTGAGAGAGCTGGACCTGAATAATAACAACCTGCTGGATTCAGGAGTGGAGCAGCTGTCTGTTGGACTGAAGAGTCCACACTGTAAACTGGAGACTCTCAGGTCAGAATTATAAAAAGACATGTACTGAGTGAACAATAACTGTTCCTTTATGTTGTTATTGTTTTCCTGTCATTTTACTAGTTCTCATATCAGACACTGCTCTGAAAGCTGAGTGTAAATGAGTTAAATCAAACAGGGGGAAATTCTTCACGTGTCACTTGTCTTCTTTTTTTTAAGGCTGAGTGGCTGTAATCTGTCAAAGAGAAGCTGTGAAGCTCTGTCATCAGTTCTCAGCTCCCAGTCCTCTGGTCTGAGAGAGCTGGACCTGTGTAACAATGACCTTCAGGATTCAGGAGTGAAGTCACTGTCTGTTGGACTGAAGAGTCCACAATGTAAACTGGATACGCTCAGGTCAGAATTAAAAAAGACATGTACTGAGTGAAAAATAACTGTTCCTTTATGTTGTCATTGTTCTCCTGTCATTTTACCAGCTCTTTCTTCATACACTTCTCTGAAACTGAATGCAACAAAATACAACTGTAAGTTAAATCAAACAGAGCGTAAAGTCTTCAAATGTGTACTCTACAATACTTTTTCAGGCTGAGTGGCTGTAATCTGTCAGCGAATAGCTGTGAAGCTCTGTCCTCTGTTCTCAGCTCCCAGTCCTCTAGTCTGAGAGTGCTGGACTTGAATAATAACAACCTGCTGGATTCAGGAGTGAAGCTGCTGTCTGTTGGACTGAAGAATCCACACTGTAAACTGGATACTCTCAGGTCAGAATTAAAAAAGACATGTCCTGAGTGAAAAATAACTGTTCCTTTATGTTGTCATTGTTCTCCTGTCATTTTACCAGCTCTTTCTTCATACACTTCTCTGAAACTGAATGCAACAAAATACTACTGTAAGTTAAATCGAACAGAGTGTAAAGTCTTCAAATGTGTACTCTACAATACTTTTTCAGGCTGAGTGGCTGTAATCTGTCAGAGAAAAGCTGTGAAGCTCTGTCCTCAGTTCTCAGCTCACAGTCCTCTAGTCTGAGAGAGGTGGACCTGAATAATAACAACCTGCTGGATTCAGGAGTGCAGCCACTGTCTGTTGGACTGAAGAGTCCACACTGTAAACTGGAGACTCTCAGGTCAGAATTAAAAAAGACATGTACAGATTGAACAATAACTGTTCCTTTATGTTGTTATTGTTTTCCTGTCATTTTACTAGTTCTCATTTCAGACACTGCTCTGAAAGCTGAGTGAAAATGTGTTAAATCAAACGGGGAAATTCTTCACGTGTCACTTGTCTTCTTCTTTTTCAGGCTGAGTGGCTGTAATCTGTCAAAGAGAAGCTGTGAAGCTCTGTCCTCAGTTTTCAGCTCCCAGTCCTCTGGTCTGAGAGAGCTGGACCTGGGTAACAATGACCTTCAGGATTCAGGAGTAAAGTCACTGTTTGTTGGACTGAAGAGTCCACACTGTAAACTGGAGACTCTCAGGTCAGGATTAAAAAAGACATGTACTGAGTGAAAAATAACTGTTCCTTTATGTTGTCATTGTTCTCCTGTCATTTTACCAGCTCTGTCTTCATACACTTCTCTGAAACTGAATGCAAAAAAATACAACTGTAAGTTAAATCGAACAGAGTGTAAAGTCTTCAAATGTGCACTCTACAATACTTTTTCAGGCTGAGTGGCTGTAATCTGTCAGAGAAAAGCGGTGAAGCTCTGTCCTCAGTTCTCAGCTCCCAGTCCTCTAGTCTGAGAGCGCTGGACCTGAGTAATAACAACCTGCAGGAGTCAGGAGTGCAGCTGCTGTCTGTTGGACTGAAGAGTCCACACTGTAAACTGGATACTCTCAGGTCAGAATTAAAAAAGACATGTACTGAGTGAAAAATAACTGTTCCTTTATGTTGTTGTTGTTTTCCTGTCATTTTACTAGTTCTCATTTCAGACACTGCTCTGAAAGCTGAGTGTAAATGAGTTAAATCAAACAGGGGGAAAATTCTTCACGTGTCACTTGTCTTCTTTTTTTTTAAGGCTGAGTGGCTGTAATCTGTCAAAGAGAAGCTGTGAAGCTCTGTCCTCAGTTTTCAGCTCCCAGTCCTCTGGTCTGAGAGAGCTGAACCTGGGTAACAATGACCTTCAGGATTCAGGAGTGAAGTCGCTGTCTGTTGGACTGAAGAGTCCATGCTGTAAACTGGAGACTCTCAGGTCTGACTTCAGTTTCTGTTACATGACTACTCAAATGACTACTCAAATGCTGTTTTGCATCTTAAGATACTGTATAACAAACATTTTTAAGAGTTTTGGACATTGTGTATTATTCTTAAAAGGTGTACAATGTCCTCGGAGACTACATCATTTATTTCAATGTACAGTAAAGTTGTAGTCATCAGGTACAACAGGTGTCATTGACAGAATTTTATCTTATGACATTGTATTGCCCGTCAGCTCTATGAATTGTTGCATCTAAAAGACATTTTTTGGGTGTTTGTTTGTTCGTTTTTTGTTTCTTCTTTTTTTGTAATATGGTTACAGAGCTTTTCCAATGCAGCTTAAATATTTTTCTGATGTCAAATCATGTCTGCTGTCAATTTTATTCATAAAGCCCCAGATCATTTTCACATTCCCTCAGAGGGCTTTACAATCTGTACCGTGAGCACATCCTCTGTCTTTTGACAGAGGCAAAGGCAAACTTCCCATATTGAAAAAACACTTCTAACAGAGAACAAATCACCAGGAAGAGGAGGATCCTTCTCCCAGGGCCGACAGTTCATGTTGAGTGTACAGAACAACAAAATCACAGTTCACAGAATGTCTGTTTCTATACATTCATAGATAAACATTGTCCTGTGTGTGTGTGTGTGTGTGTGTGTGTGTGTGTGTGTGTGTGTGTGTGTGTGTGTGTGTGTCTCCAGGCTGTCAGGCTGTCTGATCACAGAGGAAAGTTGTATTTCTCTGGCCTCAGCTCTGAGATCCAACCCCTCCCATCTGAGAGAACTGGACCTGAGCTACAATCATCCAGGAGATTCAGGAGTGAAGCTGCTGTCGGCTGAGGATCAAGACTGGAGACTGGACACTCTAAGGTATGAACAGATATCATGAGTTCACATATTGTTTCTCTGTCACACTGTCAAACTGAGGTTTACAGTTTGAACCAGCAGCACTGCTGATAACCGTGAAGACAGTAACTGATGTGATGAGAGTCCCTGTTCACACTTGGCCCCCACACTGCCCAGACTCAAACCAACAGCCAACTGCCTTTATCTGACCATTCTGTTGCCTCTTGTCTGACCAGTTTGGCAGAAAAGTTGCATTGAACACTTCGACGTGCTGCCAGCTCCACAGTAGCGTGTACGTTCTGTGCTTGCTTCTTAAATTTTAAGTTAATGACGAGACGCATGAAAAGTCACATTATTTAATGTTAGGTATCTAAATATAAAAGTTGTGTATCACTCATGAGTATAACTTTCGTCTCTTTATGTGTTTGGCCAGACAGCTTCCTTCTCTCATGTAGAAGTAAATACATTTTATTGACGGTCACAAAACTAATGACAGACTCAGGAGTCTCCAGGAAAGACAAAGTTTTACTTTCTGTGTTCGGTATCAATAGAATCTGGATGGGACCCTCCACTTTTAACGAAGAACCACAGTCGACAACCAGTCGACTTGGTTGTTTAACAACGGACATGTTTGTTTAACAACAACCAAGTCAACTGAGAGGAGAGAGGTGGTGACCTCTTCAGCAGTAGCTCACTGAACTTTAACAAACTGTTTAAACAGATGAAGGGGATAAAACATTTGTCCAAAACTGCAGATGTTAATGTTAACAGCTAAATAAAAGAAAGAGAAGAACTCATTTTCATAAAGTCGAAGAATAAAAGTCAGTTTTGAGGATTTGATCTCATTTGCTGTCAGTTGAAGGTCAGACAGTCTAAAAGTTCTCTGTGAGAGTCAAGTTGTTTGGATGTAATTATGTGTGTGATTTGAAGCTGGATGACATCATTCATTTAGTTAAACTTTGTGCTGCATGTTAGTTCAGATGATCAGTGATTC
Organism: Sparidentex hasta; assembly: GCA_030272975.1. NCBI lineage: Eukaryota > Metazoa > Chordata > Actinopteri > Spariformes > Sparidae > Sparidentex > Sparidentex hasta. Next base: position 11,879 of record JARJLU010018651.1, on the reverse strand, counting down.
AGCAGAGCTGCTGGTGTGTGTGAAGTGTTTCAACTTTAAAACACTAAATGCCTAAACTCTCATTTGTGTTTAAGTATAGTAGTGTAATCGGTAACTAGGGCTTCCCCACAACGAGCAAACTGCTGGGAATTGAAAAAAAAGCTGGAACACCTCAAAAAGGACATGGCTGCACTGATCGCGTCTATCCCGGCATCTATAGCAACTTTTCAAGAAATGGTAGACACACTGGGGAAGAGAGTCACCTCCATGGAGACCACAGCAGGTGAAAACTTTGAAGCCCTGTCTATAGCTGAGAAATCCATCACCAAGCTAAAAGTCCTGAACACTACGCTGGCAGACTGCATCGACGATCTGGAGAACTGGTCTAGGAGAGTGCATATGCATATTATAAATGTGCCAGAGGATAGCGAAACCTATGGGGATTTAGACATGGTGACATTTGTTTCCACACAAGACGTCACAGGGAACTAGGTTTTTACTACACCGTCTGAACTGGAATGGGTGCATCGGGCCCGACACAGAAACCTAAAAATGGTAAGCTACCCATACCCATCGTTGTCACCTTCCACAGATCCCAAGACCGCAAGCGAGCTCTTTGCTGGGAAAGGCAGAACAACATGGTGTACAAGGGAAATATAATTACGTTTTACCTGGACCTCAGCGCGACTCTGTCTAGGAAGCGTGCAGCCTTTAGGAGGGTCAAAGCAACTCTCTGCCTGAAGGGGATACAGCTGCCTGAAGGGGATACAGTTCAGGCTCCTCTACCCTGCACGTCTACAAGTGAGCTACGGAGGGGAAACATTAATGTTTGAGACACCAGCTGATGCAGAGGCCTTTTACTCCAGACGAGTTAAGGGAAACACCAACAGCCTGGCCTTTCCCATGAAAGAGGATTAACGCAACATGTAATCCATATATCAGCACCGAGTAAAGTCCTCCATCTATGGGTCATCTTCGAGACCAACTGACATTCAGACTGCCAGAGTTGGGCTCCACATGAGGCATGTTGTAGTGGTCTGTTATGTAAGGCATGTTCCAGTGGACTTCTTTTCATTTTTATTCTTTCATTTTTTATTCTTTTTCTCTCGGTTTTCAGTTTTTCTGGAGCGTTTAGAATAGGGACGGATCCTGCATGCTTTTAGTTTGACAGAGATAAGAGTGTGTTGTAAAACCCTTTAAACCAAAAGAAGCTTCCAAATATAAGTTTGCAAGTGACTTTTTTGAGAGGCTCGAAGCTGTGGGCTATGGCTCTTAGCAACTGAAGAGCTTGAAAGTAGCGAAATAGGTCCTTTTGTTGGAGGCTAGATTTGAAACACAAATCATTGAAACTAATAGTACCTCCTGCGCAAGACTGGGCGTAGTTCAAGTTTAAGGTGGTACATCCCCTACATCGGAGTAGAGCTAAAATATCCTCCTTTTATCCAAATATACATAACAGTTGTATCAGATGTCATCAGGGCTGGAGTGGGACTCATTTTCAGCCCTGGAGTTTCATGCCACAGACCGGACACTTTAGATCACAACCTTTTATATTAAGATAATGTTATTATAACTTTACATGTTAAGCCTACAATAGTGCACTGTTCTCTAAAGACATATAATTCTGTGTATTTTTTCTAAAACAATGTGGTTGAATATACAGCCCTTGCACTCCATCACCTGAGGTTTCTGTTTCACTTGGTCAGCACACAATGACATTTGGTTGCCAGTCAACAGGCTTTTCTCATCTGCCTTTTGTACATTCAGAACGTAAGCATCTGCACTATTTCTGTCCTAATTTTTTGTGTTCCACTATTCTTTGGTGAATGTGTTTCCAGTCTTTCATGTCTCCCTTTATGAGAGGGCCATCACTAACCAAAGGCGCAAATGCTAGACTAACAGAGCCTTACAGAACCACTTGCGGTTGGTTCCATCTTTGCTATTGAAAACTGTTGGTATAGCAAAATTAGGGGTTTGTTGAGGATTGTAAGCAGAAAACATATGTATATCCTGTATTTGAGGGCGGGCAAAGTAGTCAAAACTATCAGCAGACTCATCTTCATCTGTCTCATTTCTAACTTTCTGCTGCTGAGCTGCTGCCTCTGTAATCAGTCCCTGAGTGGACTCTGCTCTCCCTTTCACACTTCCTCCAGTTTCCCTAGACTTGCCTGCACCTGTATCACTAAAAACCAAAACGTTATCAGGCTTTAGCATACATGTCATGGAAAACACATTTTGACTGAACCAATTAAGAGTTTTCCAATGGCAAAATCTGCAGGCTTATTCCATATTATTTTCATCCTATTCACTTTCAAATGTGTGCTTTGATTACTATCTTACTTTTAATGATGAAAAGTATATCGGGCCATTACTATCATTTGATCATAGAAAGTGGTTGCACTGGAAGTGATGCTTGCTTGTTCACACACTAGCTCACCTGTTCCTTCCATGACAGCAGATATCCTTTCCTCACCACTGGCTCCTGGTTTTTCCTCTGACACTAAATCACATTTAAAAAAAGGTCAGAATTCTCAACACAAATCTTCCTTTTTTCAAGTCATTTTCATTATTGTAGTGCTGAATCATCTACTATCATCAATTATCGCAGGGCATTTTTCATATAGAGCAGCTCTACACCATACTCTTTTGGTGTTATATTAATTCTAATAATACTCACTCAATGAGCAATCCTTCCCGCCCACTCTGGACCTGTGGTGGGCTCATGGTTGCTGCTTGGTGCTGCGTCTTGCATCTGAGGAGCTACAAGACAAAGTTTCCCAGTTATGTGGCGTCGCTTCATACAGTGATGTATCGTTGGGTTAGGCAGGCTATATGTTACAACGCCATGCAATTCATTAACTTGATGTTTTACATTTGGAGAATATTAAGTTTGCAATAAGAGGCTTAACATTTTTAGTCAGTCTGGGAACCTCTATTGTCATAATTTGCTAACCTTCAAGAACTCTCCAACTCATTGATTCTCTAAATAAGAAGATTCCAGCATCAGTTGAGACCTCATGCTTCTTTTGTTCTGTGTTTACAAAGAAAAAAGAAAAATCTTAACCTTTAATTCATTGTTTATACTCTTTGTTTTGTGTTTAGATACCTGATCTGACCTGATATTCAGCAGGATTTTGTCCAGTTGTCAATATTTATTTCTGAACACTTTGAGGACGTCTCGTTCATTTCATTTTAAAACTCAAGGTTCAAAGTTCAGTTCAGTTTTATTTTATGTTTAATATATTTTCCGCTGCGGTAGATTCTGTCACTTCACATTATGAAATGTCAGGAAAATTTATTTATTCATTTAGTATTAAGTCAAGTTTTTATTATTTAGTTGTTGTTTGTTTGATGTAAATTTGAGTGTGTGTATGAAGTGTGTTTTATAAATGCAGATGTTTGTCTGAGTGAAGCTTTATGAAGATCATTGATGAGGAAGCTTCTGAAGGATCATTCTGACTGTGTTTCTCCCTCCAGGGTGGAACATTGTGGAGAGCAGAGGATGAAACCTGGTGTGAGGAAGTGTAAGTGTGTGTTCACTTTGATTGATGAAAATGAGGCAGCACAGTAAAGTAAAGTAGTTTAAATCTAAAGCTTGTGTATCTGCATTCAACTGTCAGTCTGAAGGAAGATCCAAAAAGATGAGTCATTGTGAAGTTTTGTTCTAATTACAGTTTTTCTTGATTGCTTTGACCTGCTTAAAGAAACTGGGATCCACTCGGTTTTCATCATCACTGTCTCAGCAGAGCACAAGACACCTCTAACAAATGTGTTAACCCTTTCTCATTGGATTGACACATTTTCCCCACCCATTTGCAGAACAGTTAGCACAGATGTCAGTCAAGCAGTCCAGACTCCATTGTTTTAGCTGTGGTAACCGAACAGAAACCATCTGCTCCTAACTATTAGAAACTACCTACATCAGTATGAAATCACTGCAGCACCTGTTTGACACTCCTTCACACAAATCTTCACTGAGCAATCAGTCTGCAGGCCTTAAAAGGTGCAGAGTCTGTGTTGTTCTTCACCAACATGGATGGAAGAGGTCTGAGGCAGGTGAGAGTGAGAAATAGGAGCAGAGGAATATCAAGGTTGGATGAGGCATGCAAGAAGATTTTTCCCTTGGTGCATTGCAAGAGAAGATAATGAATGTGATGTGGATGAGGTCATGTGTCCCCATCATCAAGACAGGAGAGACTGAGTATCAATAGTGGCTATTTCACATACTCTACAGTAACAGACTTTGCTACTTGACTGTAATAGATTTTATCTTTATCTTCTTTTCTGCATTTTAAAACAAGTCCCAGCTCTGTCAGTTGTTCAGGAGAATGCTTGCTGAGAAGCTGCAGAAATGTTTGTGGACTATGAGACTACCAGCCTTCTTCATTTCTTATAGTCTAATAGATTTTATTTTGGTTTCCTTTCATTTTGTGTAATATTTACAGTATTTCAGTTTTCAGCCACACTTTGAAAAAACAATCAATGGAATCAAAAAATGCATCAAAGCATCTCTGATTCTGGATCCAGTTCTCTGCAAGAAGGCAAATTTGACAAGAAATGGCATGAAAGCTAATCACAGTAACAGGCTACAATGAAAAGCAGTGGTGCACCGATTCACACTGAGTGCTGTATTTTGTATTTTGTTGCCCATTGTGTAATGGTTAATTGGAAGAGCTCATACACTTGTTTGCAAGTTGTGTAGTTGTGTTGTTTGAAGGCAAAATTTGCTTTTGTTGGGCGACGTTTCGCTCGGTCGGTAGCGTGCGCGACCCATGTGCCGAGGCTCTGCAGTGGACCCGGGTTTGACTCCCGGCCCGGGTCCCTTTGCTGCTTGTCACTCCCCGTCTCTTACCCTGTTTCCTGTCACACTCCTCAGCTGTCCTGTCAATAAAGCCAGAAAAATACTTTGCCACTGTTGCAGCCTGTCGTTAACTGTTTTGAAAATGTGGAGTTTGAATTGACTGCTGCATCAAAGCAGTCAAGAAAAACAGTAACAGTCAGTCTGTTAATAAAACAACAAATAAACCATTAGCTGTGTTAGATGATAAACTGCTGCTGTATTGTGTCTTGTTCTCTCCATCAGATGTCTGTGAACTCACAGTGAACACAAACACAGTAAACAGACTCCTCAAACTGTCTGACAACAACAGGAAGGTGACACGTGTAACAGAGGAGCAGCCATATCCTGATCATCCAGAGAGGTTTGAAGACTGGCCTCAGCTGCTGTGTGGAACTGGTCTGACTGGTTGCTGTTACTGGGAGGTCGAGTGGAGAGGAGAGGTTGAGATATCAGTGAGTTACAGAGGAATCAGCAGGAGAGGAAACACTGATGACTGTTTGTTTGGACGGAATAATCAGTCCTGGAGTCTGGAGTGCTTTGATGATGGCCGGTACTCTGTCTGCCACAATAACATAAGAACAGCCCTCTCCTCCACCTCCTCCTCCTCCTCCTCCTTCTTCTCCTCCCCCTCCTCCTCCTCCTCCTCCTCCTCCTCCTCCTCTTCCTCCTCCTCCTCCTCCTCCTCTGTCTCTAACAGAGTAGCAGTGTATGTGGACTGTCCTGCTGGCACTCTGTCCTTCTACAGAGTCTCTGACTCACTGATCCACCTCCACACCTTCAACACCACATTCACTCAACCTCTTTATCCTGGATTTGGGTTCTGGTTACCTGATTCCTCAGTGTCTCTGTAGGACACACACACAAGAACACACACACACACACGCACACATACACACACACACACACACACACACACACACACACACACACACACACACACACACACACACACACACACACACACACACACATTGTAAATGACAGTAACAGAAATGGTTCAGTTGTTTTGTCTCTTCTCAGTCAATGTGCTGCACATCAGTGGTTTTAAATCTCTTTAAATATGTTTTTAACGTTCAGATTTCAGTTTTCTGAACTTTGCGTTCTGATTGTTTTCTCACAACAATCAGTCTGTATATACAATAAAACCAGGCTGCACACACACATGCATATAGATAATCATTATGATGATTTATAAAGTTTGTCATTTGTCTTATTTGAGTTATTATCTGTAAATATGTGTCTATGAGTGGATAGAGCTGCTGCTACATGCAGACGGACCTTCATTACAAAATCTCCCTGTAGAGTCCAAGAGCCAAAGACTTTCTGTCAACACTTCATCATCTCACATCATCTGTCAGAATAAACATTTGACTTTCTCATTCAGCCAGTGTCTCAGGTGAGATACTGGCTGAATGAGCTGCACATCTGCAGCAGCTGGTCGTGGGGAGGCTGAGAGGGGTTATCCAAGGTGGGTTTGTCCTTCATCCTCCACTCAGCCACTGTCTCCAGACTGTTCCGGTCCAGTCCGACCAGAGAGCGGGCCCTCCTCACCAGCTGGTTCAGCCTGCTGACCACACCAACGTACTCCAGCAAAGAAG
>JARJLU010018650.1:0-59528 GCA_030272975.1 Sparidentex hasta | reverse complement strand
ATATGTATGTGTGTATATATGTATGTGTGTGTATATGTATGTATGTATATATATATGTATATATATATATATGTATGTGTGTGTATATGTATGTATGTATATATATATGTATATATATATATATATATGTGTGTGTATATGTATGTATATATATATATATATATATATATATATATATATGTGTATATGATACCGAGATTTGGTAATGATTTATTTCAACCAGTTACTACTTTAATTATAATGAAACCATGAAGGTGTAATCATTTTAGATGATTTCTGTGTTCTTAAGGTTCAGATGAATTTTAATTTTGTTCTTCCCATACCTCATCCTTCTTCTCATCTTGCCTTCAGTCTGATAGACCGTATGCTTCAGAGGGATCCCAAGCGACGGGCTTCCCTGGAAGAGATCGAGAGCCATGCTTGGCTGCAGGGGGTGGACCCATCCCCAGCCACAAAATATAGCACTCCCCTGGTTTCTCACAAGAACTTGTCCGAGGAGGAACACAACAGCATCATCCAGCGCATGGTGCTCGGAGACATTGCAGACCGAGAGGCCATAGTCGAGTAAGTTATATCCTGTTTGTTTGTCTGTGTGGCCTACAAGCGTGGATTTGTGACTCAAAACTGGTTCTGGTTTTTCTGCATTTGCCTGACTTGCATGATTTTTTTTTTTCCAAGAGGAACCACAGAGATGAGCAGGCAGTGGTGCATGTTTTGGTGTTTAAATGCTTTAAAACTTTGCATTCAGTGGCCACCTCTGTGTTCACAAAAATGAATACATGTAAATTGGTTGGCATCATTGGTTTAGCTTTCAATGCTTGACTCACACTGTTAGCACACACAGACACACACAACTGTTTTTTTCTTTTTGGTGGTGTTTGAGCTCTAGTAACACTCCCACATCTTCACTCATTCTTTGGAGCTGCTTGTTGCTGCAAGGGTGACACTAGGTTTGTTATGTGGAGCAAGTAGAGCAGAGTGCTGTGTCCTATTCCCTTTAGAAGCCAGGTGCACCAGGACCTGGCACATATTTAAGGATGCCAGTCATCTTCGCTTAGGGACATGAATGTTGCTGGATGCTCTGCTCTGCCATTTCACTATCATCTGTCCCAACAACAACTCTGTTTGCCTGCATATAAAATTTTATACGTCAAAAGGTCATACACACAGTCAAGATTCATACAGTAAAATAATGATAAATCCTTCCTAGACATTCATTTTAGAAGCTTTAAGTTTAAATCTGTGGCCTTTGGAGAGTTTAGAACTACAGCATTTAGCTTTGTTGATAAATGTACCATGGTATCTGTTATTGTGACATCACTGCGTGCATGTAAATGTTTAAAATAACGGAAATAGCTCTAAAATCAGAATGTATGCATGGTGTTCCCACCTGTGTAGGCGCATCTTACTATCTTAATAACACATACTTTAAATATCAGGAAACTGGCTGCACCTGTTACTTCAGACCAGCTTTGTGTTTGTAGTGCATCACTTTCTGCTGCCTCAAGATAGCCATCAGTGGGCTTGACCATACCTTACTTTAGGACCAACATGCCCAGGGACACACAGGTGTGCACAAGTGCATTTTACATTAGCACAATGTGGGTGCTGGGTGTGAAAATGACAACTGTGTTGGTCTAACTAGAAATAGCGCTTGCGCTGTGCACTGCCCTACGCCAAGCCTAAGATAGAGCTCCTTATTTGACAATTGCTGTTATTCCTTTTATTTCCATTACATAATAATACGGAAATCTCCTTTTTCAGAGGTAGAAAGAAATATATTTGGCAAGTTAAAGGTGTAAGCAAGGCTCACTGTGCATTCAGACCGAAAGCACACAAAGAGGGAAATCTGCCTTGTCCACCCTGTCCACGCCACCTAAGTCGCTTATGTTGCTTTTGTCACCCTGTTCGTTCTTGCTTCTGAATTTAAAGGGGCCCGCACGCCACTGGTATTAAACACCACCACGCAACTACTCTATCTATTTACCGACATCGTTGATCACAGAGTGTTACTTGATGGAAAGTTACTTGATTTTATTTACGGAATGATCATCCCAAATAAACACTGATTTTGCCGAATGTATGACGAAATTGTGTGAGTTGCAACGTTGTAACTCACACTGGTATGCAAAAATTTCTCTCCTTTTTTACAAACATATTACACAATTAAAAGCTCACCAGGGAAACCAACGTCTAGAGCGACCTTCTTTCATGCATCAGCCGTCTTTAATTGATTCCTATACATGAACAGGGTCAAATCGTACAGTACCGGCTGTTCTGCTATGGCAGCAATCAACATTTCCAGTGCCATCTCAGAACAAATGTTGGACTCAAAATTATGCAGTTGTTCTCTGGGACCGTCCTGACCGAGGGACGACAGCAGAACGAGACATCCCCATTGGTTATTGCATGACTTTTCCACCTGGACACGTCATAGCTCATTACATAAAGTTGGACTTTTACCTTTTTTTCTCCTCCTAATCCACCTATTCCACCCACCTCCACCTTTTCCACTTTTCCTTCCTTCTCCACCTGGCTCCCAATATAAAGTGAATGACTTCTGGGATCATTTTCCTCTTTATGCGCCTTTGATCTGAACGCACAGTCATAGGACACTTACCTTTACACGACTCATACATAAAACATATGAATTTTGCTATGTTAATTATTGTGTGCACAGTATGCAGCTAGCAGTTGTTTCCCACTGTTGGTAGGAGTGAGGCTGTTGATTATTACAAAGTTAGTAATGTTGGTCACGGCCCTTGTGATGTATTACCATAACATATGGGATGCTTCCGGGTTGTGATTATCCGATGACCATGACTTTTCTTGCTAATGACTTCCATTTATATTTATTAGCTTGTTTAACTAAAATATGGATTTTTAATTTTTAAATCACAATTATAATACTGGATTTTTCCTCAATTTTGAATCAGTAAAAATCCCAATTAACAGTGTCAACCCTAGCATACAGGAGTAACTCAGTCCAGTTCAGTTAACAGTTCTGTCATGTGTGAGATGGTCCGGTGGAATGCAAGTGCAGCTCTGTTAATCTGAATGTTGAAAATGGTTAAATAGCATAAACTGGAGCCCGACCACCATATTGTTTGGCAAATATTATCTGCTGATTAGAACAAACACAGATACATTGATAATGTGTGTATAAGTTGCCCGATATGCACCTATATAAGCCATGTTTTTTAAGAGATCATACTGTAGAAAACAAAGCTTGGGCTTTCCAAAAAAGTTTGTTGTTTCGGTGCACTGATATCAGCAGATGTATCAGTATGGGCCTTATTCACTCCCTAATATCAGTATTGCCATGAGCCCCAAAAATCTGTCATCGGCTAGGGTGCATCTAAAATTACAATTGTTATCTTGGATCACAACCTGCTGAACCTTAACAGCAGCACGCCTCCAACACTTTGTTGTCTGCCTTGTGTTTGCCAGAGCAATTGCTGGAATATGTCCCTCCTCTGTTGTGTCTTCATTTCTGATTCTGATCAATCAGTCAAAACAAATAATTTATATCTCCACATCGGTTGGGCGGATTGACACGAAACTTAGTATAATCATTGCCACTGCCCTCTTGAGGATATCTGACAAAGGACTTATCAATCGGCCACTAGGTGGCGTTCTGGTGCCAGTTTAATTTTATATTTGGCCCTGTGCCCACACCATAACACTTATGGAAATGAAATTCATAGGGGTGGTATAGACTAGCCCCTGCAACTTACACACCAAAAATGACTAGCAGGTGGCGCTATTTTCCACGAAAAAGCATTTTTGGCCCATAATTCACACATAATGTGCCACACATTGTTAAACCTTATATCTACATGTTTCCTCAATTCAGCTGAATTATTTGATGTAGGCCACGCCCACTTTCGAGTTAACTTTCCATTCACAAAATTGCGACAAATGCAAAACCTACTTTTTCGAACTCCTCCTAGGCAATTTGACCAATTTGCACTAAACTTTGCGTGAAGCATCTGTGGAACCTCCTGACCAAAAGTTATCAAAAGAATTTTGATAGTCCATAAAACTCCCGAAATTTAAAACAACAAATTCCTGCATATTGTGTTGAAAGCAGACAATCTTGTACATCTTAACAAAATACTGTCTTATTATCACGTGAATGTTCATAATTGTGTTCCATGGACTGATGAGGCTTTGTGTAAAATTTGGTGCAAATCGGCCAATAGCTGACGATTTGGTCACAGTCTAATTGGTTTGAATGGAAAGTAAATGGGAAAATCTTAAAATCCTCCTCAAAACTCATCGCCTTTCAACCTCTTGTTGTGCTTCATGCTTTGAGCTACAGATACCATTCCACCTTTTAAAGAGTAAGAAGACCTTGAACTGTTGGTGTTCAAACCATTACAGTTTTGGTTTTAAGGATTTTTAGGCCGGTCTGTGATATAATGATATAATGGGTGTGTATTGCATGAGCTAGAGTGCGTGACATCATCGCTAGAGTGTAGAGCAGCTGGAAGAACTGGAGAAAAAATTCTCTTCAGCTACTGGACGATGATACTTTCAGCTTCTTCCTTAAACCTTCCTTATAATTTCATCAAATTATGCCTCATGTGGACATTTTCGTCAGCCAGCTCCAGAAGCAGACCATCAACTCAGTCTTTGTCTGGGGAATCATGCAGCAGTACACACACCTTTTCTGACTTCAGCGTACATTACTTAATACCAGCGGGAGCAGGCCACCAAATTATAAAGAAACAGATTCCTCAGGGCATTGCATGCGGAAGCCCTGATGGCAGCATGCCCCGAGGTGCGTGGAGTGAGAGGGCCCGTCCAACACTGCTCGCAGCTTTTATTTCCTTTTGTATTTTGTTTTGAGTCAGTAAACGTAGAACTGCAGCAGTTCATTAATCAATTGGCAGATTAACAGAGAATTAAGTTCTGATAATCAGTTAATTGTTGAAATACCATTTGTCCGTTCCAGCTTCTCAGTTGTGAAGATGTTTCTCCTTGTCATATCTGAGAATGTTGTACTGTTGCTTGAACTGTTGGGCTGTGGGGAATTATAATAGCCATTTTCAGTATAATCTTCACAATTACAAAAAAAATAAAAAAAATGTGAAAATAATCGGCAGAAGAATCAATGGGAGTCATCTAATTCAGCTACCTTCCAACCATTTATCTTGTGCCGTGGTGTTGGAGGTGTGAACTATTTTTCAGTTGCTGGTAACTGGAGCTCTGGACACAGGATTCGGATTGTCCGAATTGGAGACATCTAGCAGTCTTTCGTTGCCATGGTACCCCTGTTTGGAATTGTCTGTAACTCTGTTAATTTTTTTCCCCTGTGTCTATGTACAATATGCTTTGTATTTGTACATGTCCCTGATCCAACTGTTTTCTTTCAGAGCCCTGGAGACCAACAAATACAACCACATTACAGCTACATACTACTTGCTAGCAGAGAGGATCTTGAGGGAGAAGCAGGAGAAGGACGTCCAGACGCGCTCGTCTAGCCCCAGCAATATCAAGGCACAGTTCAGGTAAAGAACAGTGTAACCTTGCAAATCACTCTCACTGCAATAACAGAATGCAATTGCAGAGCCTGACTATTATAGCTGGACAGGGACAGACCTTTTCCGTGTTTTGGTCTGTGCGGATTTTAAAAAAAATTTTTTTTAATGATGACCAAGTAAAAGACTTGAGGAAGAAATGTCATTGCTCATCATCATAATAACTATTTGAGTCATAGTATGAGCTCAGAAAAGGGTAATTGACCTGTCTCACTCCATCATCTCATGCAGCAGCTTGTCTGGCGCCACTGTGCTGAGCCCAGACACACTCACTTAAGAATGGGTTAGATCGTCAAATTTTTGTTTTCATCTCAATTTTCAGTTTCATTTCCATTTCTGGGTTCACTGGGCCTCCACCTGCTGGGCCAAGGGGAAATGGAGCAAAGGGAAATGTTTGAACTATCAGCCAATTCAGTCTTTTCAATCTGGGTCTGTCTCAAATTTCCATCATTGTTCCAAAACACTCTAGTGACATTGACATTCCTCCCATTTCCATCTAAGGTAAGTGATGAAAGTGGCACTCCAGTCTGTCATCATCATAATAAAAACTACAAATATATATTATAGTTTCTCCCTTAAGCTATCTTTTGTCTTTGCTTCCTTGCCAACATTGTTCCTCTTCAAAGAAAGAGGAGAGGTGAATACATGAATTCTTTTTGTGGAAGAAATGTGTTTTTTGCTTATTGCCAGATTTTTCTTAAAAATGTAAAGTATTAAAATGTTGTACATTATTTTTATCAAAAATAAACCTCTCGTCTCATCCAACTGGGCCTCGCACTGTATTTTGCTGACCAGTTGTGCTAATGCGTAGGGATACAGAGGTTCAACGGTTGCCAAAAGAAAAGAAAGGGCGGTGTGAATTTTCTATATACAACGTACACTTGAATTGATATAGATTTTTTTTAGGTGAGCCTTGTTTTGGTGGTTAAATTTAGCTTTTAGTCTGGACCCCGTTCACTGCAGTACAAAGCTGAGCATCTGGGCTGGAGCGGCTCTCTACTTCTCCAAACTGAGGCTGCACTGATCGGTGATTACGGTAGGGAACAGATCGACTATAGATATGTACTTTATATGACTCCACTTCAAAAAACACAAACTATCCCTTTAAGCAAATTACTTAGACCAACACAATTGCTTAATGCAGAAAGAAAGTCATTGAATTATGTGGACATACTCTTTACGATATTATTAATTCCAATCTAAGAATTATTTTTTGATCTAAGGTCAAATTGTCTTCTGATGTCTGAAGAATTGAGGGCTATGATTATGGCCACCTCCTCTATGCCTTACAGAGTGCCTCTTCGAACACCCATTCATTTACATTACAGTGCAACTGTGTGTATAAAGGCTTATATACACTGAACATGACCACCTGCCTAATATTGTGTTAGTACCACTTTTGCTGCCAAAACAACCCAGACCCATCAAGGCATGGACTCCACTAGACCCCTGAAAGTGTGCTGTGGTATCTGGCACCAAGATATTGGCAGCAAGTCCTGTAAGTTGCGAGGTGGGGCCTCCATGGATTGGAATTATTTGTCCAGCACATCCCACAGATGCTAGATTGAATTGAGATCTGGGGAATTTGGAGGCCAAGTCAGCACCTCAAACTCGTTGTTGTGCTCCTCAAACCATTCCTGAACCATTTTTGCTGTGTGGCACGGCACATCATCCTGGTGAAAGAGGCCACAGCCATCAGGGAATACCGTTTTCATGAAGGGTGTACATGGTCTGCAGCAATGCTTAGGTAGGTGGTACCTGTTAAAGTAACATCCACGTGGATGGCAGGACCCAATGTTCCCCAGCAGAGCATTGCCCAAAGCATCACACTACCTGCGCTGGCTTGCCTTCCTACCATAGTACATCCTGATGCCATGTGTTCCCCAGGTAAGTGACATACACGCACCTGGCCATCCACGTGATGTAAAAGAAAATGTGATTCATCAGACCAGGCCAACTTCCATTGCTCCATGGTCCAGTTCTGATGTTAACGTTCCCATTGCTGGCATTTTCAGTGGTGGACAGGGGTCAGCATGGGCACCCTGACTGGTCACAGCTATGCAGCCCCATACGCAACAAACTGCGATGCACTGTGTATTCTGACACCTTTCGAACCAGAACCAGCATTAACTTCTTGAGTAATTCGAGCAACAGTAGCTCATCTGTTGGATCGGACCAAGCGAGCCAGCCTTCGCGCCCCACATGCATAAATGAGCCTTGATCGCCATGACCCTGACGCCAGTTCACCACTGTTCTTTCCTTGGACCTCTTTTGATAGATACTGACCATTGCAGACCGGTAACACCCTACAAGAGCGGCAGTTTTGGAGATGCTCTGACCCAGTCGTCTAGCCATCACAATTTGGCCTTTGTCAGACTCGCTCAAATTCCATTTTCCTTTGCTTCTAACATATCAACTTTGAGGACAACATGTTCACTTGCTGTCCAATCTATCCCACCCACTAAAAAGTGCCATGCTGAAGAGATAATCAGTGTTATTCACTTCACCTGGCAGTGGTCATAATGTTATAGCTGATCGGTGTATGTATGTGGTTGTCAGGCCTTGTCCAAGATACGAAGGCTGGATTTAAACTAGTCCTCAGTCCACATTACACAAAAAGTTTGAATCGTACACATTACTCAATTGAACTTAAAAACAAGGTACTTCAGGGTGGATGTAGTCTTTCACTGTAGTGTAGATGGCTGCTGTTGATGCACAGCTGATGTAGACTTTTTGCTCCCCTTTAATTTAGAATTTTAGTACAGCCAATTGCACAGCGCAGGTGTTATCATTCATCTATATGTTCATGGTTAAGTGGTTGGATGACGTTGCAGCGTAGAAGATGCAACTAATCAGATGTTTCCCTGCTACAGCTTCTGTTTCCATCCTTGTCTTCATTGCTGTAATGCATAATTCAGTTATTTGTTAATTTGTGACAGATGATGAACTATGGTTTTGGTCTATTTCAGAGTTGTTTTATCATTTCTGCACAGATATAGTAAATATGTTGCAAGCAACCAGAAAACCAGGTATAAATGAAACCGTTTATTCAGATTTGTCCATATTAATGTGGATGTCTGTTTGTGAGATGTGCTTTCTATGTAAATATGAGCTTTGTGTTAAGCTGTTAGCTATGCCCTTTTGTAGGATTCATCTTTTTTTTCAGGCTCTGCTGTGCAGTGGATCACTCGATCTCATTAGCCCCATTCACACTGCAGTTTAGATGTGGGGATGTGGGCAGAGGTGGCGAGGGTTGAAATTTCATCCCGGATAAGGAATGGATGAGGCAGCTGCACGTGTCCTGGGCGTGTCAGTGTGACAGGCTGATAACTACCCAGGTCCCTCACACAACAACAAAAAGATAAAAGTCCCACAAAGAAACATTAAATGACCAAACAACAGTAACTGTCTTTGGCAACTTTTACGAGGAAAAAATACAGCAGTTAAACGTGGAGAAGTGTCTGTCCTCCTGTCTGTCTTCCCGCCTGTCCTACCAAATCCTCATCACATTTCTGCCCGAAAAACGTCTGTCAGGGGCAAAAAACTTAAATTCACCAAGTGTTTGTGTTGGGAAAAAAATTCACAGCAACAGTCAGCCCTCCCAACTGAGACTTAAGTGAACTTTCCCCCAGAAAACAGCCTCCCTCCCTGGAGTCAGACAGTGTTTTTTACTGATGGCAATTATGTAATTATATAATTTAGAGTGAAAAACGTAATGTTGACACTTTACAGGATGTTTGGTGAAAAAATAAATAAATAAATAAACTGTCCGCGGTTTTAGATTGACAGGAAGACATTGGGGAAACACCTTGAAAACACACAGACGACATCATCATGACATGTACTGCCATGCCTCTTTAGGAGCCACAGCATGAGAGCCTGCTTCTCTCTGTGAATGACCAACAGCGGAGAATTGGTGAACCACCCCTGCGGTAATAATACGGCTTCTCTGTATGAAAGGGGCTACAGTTTGTTCTTGTTCTCTTTCTCTTTCCTCTCAACACAATTCCAGGAGTCTGCCAAGCTGTAGAATTGTTTTTGTCATATCGAGTACATTGGTTAATTACATTTTGATACGGATCTCAGTGGATGCCATCATGATACATGCTCTTCAGTACTGAGACCAAAAGCACTTTTGCCAACATCTTACTGCACTGAAAATACTGATGTTTCTTTCGTTTCCTTTTTTTCCTTTCTGTGTTTTTCTTTTTTTTTCAACAACACAGCCGAACTAAAATGTATGCATTTTCTTAGGAGGGATGCAAACATATACACGACAGTTTGTAGAAAAAAGAAAGGACACTCAATTCAGTTTCTGTTCAGGTTCTGCTTGGCATGTATTGGTAGCTTGATGCTGCCACAATGTGTCAGTGTCAGTCTATATGTTACATGAAAGGATGTGTTTGAGGTAATTTAGAAACAGTGTCCACATTACATTGCTGGTCTACTTGAAACATGGAATATGCAAGCTCATCAAAATTTCAGTCTAGAAACTTGTCCATCCTAAGGACAAAACACCCAGACATTCACAGAGTGATGTAGTTTATGCTGTTAAATGCAGCCAGGACTGCGCAGATTTGTACATTGAAGAGTGAAAACAATCTCTCAATAAACAAACAGCAAAACAAAATCCTCAGGTCAAGACTCTGCTGTCCAATTACATCCGAAGGAGAAAATCATTCCTTTCAGGACAACAATGGGAACATCTTGTCCAGAGAAGACAAATGGTTTGAAAGAGGAGTAAAATAATCCATATGTTAAATTGGAACGACCGTCTTTGAACAGAGGAGGTGGACTAAGACATCACTTATCACCCACCTACAATGCTTACTGAGTTCTCTCCCAGACAACTTAACAACCATTCACACCTGGGCTCATCTAGCCCCAGCAACCCACATGAAGGCCGATTGGGTCAATTATCCACAAGTGGCCTGACTGACTATGTATGGACACTCCCATACAGAGTTTAAAAGCCTGCAGCTCCTCCAGTTAGTTAGAACTGAAGAGGCCTCTTGGATGAGTGCTGAAACGTCTTCATAAACTGAAGCAAGTCTAGTTGCCTGTGATATAGCACTTAGAATTACCATGACCTGGATGACTGAGAACCTTTATCAACACTGTACTAGTGCATTGCCCGTAGGAAGCATGTATTCCTATAGAAATTTCATGGATGGCCAAATGAGGTTGTGTTTGAAGGTGGGACATCAGGGATATAATTGGCTGTTTTTGACTACTTTTTATTTTGCCATTATATTTCACCTTAAAATTACTTACCTTGCCTTGTTTGGTGCCATTATATTCAGCACAACCTCACATGTGCGACTGTACAGTTATTTTTTCATTTTGACATACTGTATTAACACAATGGACCTAAAATCTCTAAATAACATAAATCAGAGTAGGAAAAGGTTAGATTTTTGATTGTGAAAACCACAAATGTGTTTAACAGACCAATTGTATTAGTTACAATGCAAATATAAATTGTTGTTTGCTAAATTTGTGCCTAAGTTTTTGAAATTTACAAAGTTATGTGTAACTATTTACATTTAATTGCAGGCAGTGCCTCAGGCTCAGGGCTCCTCAGCTCATTCCTGCCTGTTCCACATTCAGCAGTCTCCTCCTTGTTTAGACTCACAACACAAAAAAACTACATTACACACTAAACACACTACACTAAACACTATATAACTTACTAACTATACACTCCAAACATGCTATATGTCACAAATCTCTCAAAACTCACACATCCCTCACACAATTTCCTGTTCCTCAGCAACCAATCTTGCTGCTTGCGGACACTTTCGTGACAAAAGCCCGTTTTTACCGTTTCTTCCTGCACACAAACACAAAGCAAATGTGATGACAATGTTGGCAAAACAGCGTGGCGGACATTATATATCGCAAGTCCGGTTTTGGACGTGCCGGCGCATCCATCAACTCAGGAGGTGGGCCGTGGGGGTGGGCTAGCAGTTAGCTACACACGAACATCCACAGATTCTGATTCCACTTTGTTGTCCTTGAGTATTTGTATCTCCTCAGACCCAAACAGACTCCACAAGTTAGTTTAGATGCACAGAACAGGATCAAACTGCCGGCATTATCCCGGTCCAGCTCGCACCACTGCAGGTGTAAATCTACTTGTTTCTTAACGTGCTCTGCAGTGATTGGCTCTGGTGCGCACGTGACTATGGTGGCTACGGTTGACAATGCTAGCGGAATTCGTAAAGCATTTCTGAAATAATATGTTAACGGTATCATTGTTGTCCAAACAAATGCGACGTTGCACACCCTTGAACCAAGCAGCAGCCATGTTGAATTCTTAGGTCAGTCTGATCCTGATCTGCAGAGATATTTGAGGCACACACAGACAGAAAGACACACAGACAGAGATTCCTTGCTTTTATAGAGAGATGTGTAGTAATAATGTGATGATGATTCTCTTATAAACTCGAACACTTTGTGTTGTGAGGTACTTGAATGTAACACGCTGGAGTGGACGTATGTATGACATCACTGAGGTGAGACGTGGTGTAGTTTAAGCTAAGCGAAGCTAACTAAATAAAGACTGTGTTAATAACAAGTAAAACTGGCTGGTGATTAATGTGACACTTTGTGAACTACTTTCATCTACTAGGATGACACTACTTTCATTAACTAACTAACTGGCTTTACAAATTCTGTTCCTTCTTTCTTCCAAAGTCTAGGCACAATGTTTTCAATTTGTGCATCTCTGTCAGTCAGTGAATTGAGTAGGTGCAGTTTAACTAAGAATAAAAACATCTACCGAGTATGGCTCCATTAAACAATGACAGACACTGAACAAAGCACAGACATAAATTACCTGTAATCAGACTCACCTCTGTTGGACTGATTAGGTCATGAGTCCTGATTTCCGTCTAAGAAAATGGATGGCAGTGATTGTGGTGCATGTTTTTACGGAGGATGGAGTCATTCTTCTCACTTGGGTCAGAGAAAATGTTGTAACATTTGATATTTGAGTGGAACAACTTACACACTGCATCTTTTGAAGTTGTGTGCAATCTCCCTCCAATATCTGCTCCCTTGTAAATTGTCTATATTTGTCTGTATAATCTACCATAACTAACTGAGAGAACGTCTTTACTTGCTGATAACTTCAAAAGATACTTGAGGTTGGGATAAATAGAAAATAAATCTGTGTTCAAAGTCTCCTGCCAGAGCCGATAGAAGCCTTTTAATCACCAAAGACCTAAGAAAACGTAAAAATGCATGAAACTCCAAATGGACCCTTTGTCTTATCCATACAGGCAGTCATGGCCCACCAGAGTTGACATGCACCAAGACATAGAGGACAGCCTGGCAGCTTCCTCCATCTCCCATGCTGGAGGCCCTCAGTCCCCAGCCCGCAGCACAGAAAACCTGCTCAACGGACATCGCTCAAAAGGCATGATGGAGCTGGGCCGACGAGAGGAAACAGCAGTGACTGACTCTCCAGGACCACCAGCACAGGTACACTCGTCATCAGCACCCTTTTCAATTTCCAGTGGGGAGAAAGAAAAAAATAAATAAATAATTAAAGGAGTTTAGCTATATGTGGTTCAGTTTGTTTCAAGGATGGCTAAAGTCTATTCATGCATAATTTTGAGTTCTGCTTCTAAATTAATACACTTGATACTAATCACCATCTTTTAATTTATTTTAATGCATGTGGCTGGTCTCATGTTTTATTTCCATTTCATTCCAGGGAGCCTGTGCTGCCCCCTCGGGCCAAGCTCCTGGGTCTGCTTCTGGAACCATCAGGTCACAGACTCCATCCACCTCAGCAGCAGCCAAGCAGCGAACCTGCCTGTTCAGGTCTGACAAATATGGATTAAGTCTTTAGAACTGGAATGTAGTTGTTTTTTTTGTGTGTGTTGTTTTTAGAAAAACATTATTTTCATTATCACTGAATGAAAAATAAGTAACTGACACAACTTTGGAACTAGAATAGGCATCAAATGTAAATAAAGTCTATTTTTTTTTAATAATTACTCAATTTTTTGAGGAAACAAGCTTCTCAGATGCAAAGATTTGCTTAGTTTCTGTTTTATATCATCTGATCTGAATACATCTGGGGTTTTGAACTTTGACTTAGATAAAATAAATTTCAGTCCTATGAACTATGATTTACTTTTCACAAAGTTTCCGGTTATTTTAAGGCCCAAGCAATCCAGTGATTATCAGGGGAAGAGGTGGAAGACAACTGTTGCAGCCCTGCTTGACCAGATACCATTGTTTTAAGAGCTGCAATTAAGGATTATTTTCATTGTTTATTTTTTTTCTCTATTGAGCAATTGTTTGTTATATAAAATGTCAGAAAATGTTGATCAGTGATCAACAATTGATTAATTGCTGCAGCTCCTGCCTATCTGGTATGTAATGTCAAATCAACCATATTCTTTCAGGGTAGAGGAGGATGAGGAGGAGGAAGAAGAGCAGGACCCATCTCCCTTACCAACCCAGGTGATTCTGCGCCGTAAGCCCCCCTCGATCACCAATCGCCTCACCTCCAGGAAGAGCGCCCCAGTGCTCAACCAGATCTTTGAGGAGGAGGGTGAGTCAGACGATGACTTTGACATGGATGAGGGCCTGCCGCCCAAACTCAGCCGTCTCAAGATGAACATGGCTGGAAATACTGCCAACCTGAGCTCCGGGGCTGGCTCCTCTTCGTCCCCGGGCTCCACGCAGAAGCGCTACCATCGGCGCAAGAGCCAGGGGAGGGGCTCGTCATGTTCCAGCTCTGAGACGAGTGATGATGACTCAGAGAGCCACCGGAGACGTCTGGATAAAGATTCTGGCTTTGGTTACGGCTGGAACAGAAGGGACAGCAGCGAGGGGCCACCTGGAAGCTCTGGGGGCAATGGGGGAGGCAGCAGCTCAGGACAGAGTAAACCTCCAGGAGAGGGAGGGGGAACCTCTGGGCCAGACAAGGGGAGTCCTCCTGGAGGGGGTGAGAACAGAGATGGAGGGGATGGAGCGGGTGGTGGGGGTGGTGGGGGTGGAGGAGGGGGGAACAAAGGACAAGACAGCCCATCCAGTTGTTGCAACAACAGTAGCACTACTAGCCCCTCCCTCAGCTCTCTGCCCCGCTCCTCTCGCTCGACCAACCGCTCCACTGAGCTGGTAGAGAGCCTAAAGCTAATGAGTCTTTGCCTCAGCTCCCAGCTGCAGCACCACCGTGGGCGGGGGGGTAGAGGTGGAGGAGGAGGAGGAGGGGGGAAGTTCATCATAGACTCATGCAGCCTCTCAGGAGGGAGCGTGAAAATCCAGGAGAAATCAACCTGGAGGATGTGTATAGGCTCCACTGGGAGTCTGGACACCATCACTCTCCCCACCACAGCTACCACCCTCCCTCGCACCCACGTTGTGCAGCACCAACACCGTAAAACAACGCCTCACAGCCCCCTGGGCAGCAGGGACGCTCACAGCAACCTGAGCGCATTGAAAAATGGCATGCTTCAACTACCTCTGTGTGAGAAGACCATCTCTGTCAACATACAGCGGGGCAGAGGCTCCAGGGATGGCCTGCTCTGTACCTCAGCTCCAGCCAGCTGCTGCCAGGTCATCTGAAGCCCCCTGACCCTCTGTGGACCATCAGTCCCCACCCACCACAACCAGCTAAAAAAAAAAAAATAACAGGCTTCTCCCTCCATGTTGACCTCTCCAACTTTTCTCTGTCCCTCTGCACACTCCTCCTCATTTTACCTTCATCTTGTGTTTTGCTGTAGCAAACTGAACTGCTGCTTTGGTGTCAGTGGTTTGTGGCTCCGATGGATCTCCCTATCATTTTGTATGATGTGTCCTGTGCTCCGCTCACTATTCATATGGCTGAAGTATGTCATTACATTTATTATTGTGTTTAGTATGTTTTTCATTTTGTTTTTTATTTCAGCCTTAGTTTATGTCCCCCTTACAGCCCTTCAGATTAACTTCACTCGTGCCCTGACTCATCTCTTACAATCTAAATACAAACACAGTGGTAGAAGTTTTTTTTAAAGAATAGAGTACTGTGTAGAAAAAAAACAACCAAAAATCTAAATATTTTGAGAAAATGTTTTGATGTTTTGAGCATCAAGTCAAAATTGTCCAAAAATAAGTTGTACCAACTAGTAGTAATTAAATCAG
Source organism: Sparidentex hasta (assembly GCA_030272975.1). Classification (NCBI taxonomy): domain Eukaryota; kingdom Metazoa; phylum Chordata; class Actinopteri; order Spariformes; family Sparidae; genus Sparidentex; species Sparidentex hasta. The sequence continues at coordinate 43,839 of JARJLU010018650.1, read as the reverse complement.
ACAAAGTCTACGCAATGTAAGAATGAGTAATTAAAAAAGACTAAAGTTTTAGCATTTTAAAGTTGTAACTTCCCAAAAAAAGCTTTAATGGTTTAAATTAACATAAGTTCTTAATAACAAGTTACAAGTAAGAAATACACACTTATTATTACGTTTAATATTAAAATAAGTCATGTATGACTTTTTAGTAAAATTCTGACTTAACTTTTAAAATGTGACCTTTTAAAGTCAAGGTTTTTGATGTTATATAACTTTTTTTCTCAAAACACTATGGTTTTCTCAACACAATTTGGTTCTGGAAATGTCAATTTTTTATTTTTTTTTTAGCCAGAACACTGTGTTGTACTTTGCTGTGTGCAGATGAGTTAAAAACTGGAGCACTTGAACTCAGATGATGAGGATAGTTGCAGTGTTGCACTGTAGCAGCAGCTGACATGAGGAGGACACAGTAACTTTCCTGCCAACACCATCCTTCCCTCCTTCACCTCACCCTCTGAGTGTTAGGTTGTAGCAGTGAATCACGTACAGTGGCTTTAGAAAGTGTTCAGACCTTTTATCTTTTGCACGCTTTGTTTTGTAGATTTAATTTAAATTGATAGAATTACCATTTTGCCCATCAGTCTACATTCATTATCCCATAATGAAGTGAAAACATGTTTTTGGCAATGTTGACACATTTCTTCAAAATCATTTTACATGAGCATTCAGACCCTGAATTTAGCAATTTTTGGAAGACAATTTGGCAGCAATTACGACTCCCAGTATTTTTGGGAAAGTATTTATAAGTTTCACACACCTTGATATGGGATGTTTATCCTTTAAGCTATGTCAGTATGGTTGGGAAATGTTCCGTGATCTCCACAGATGTTCTGTGGGGTGAAAGTCTGGGCTTTGGCTGGGACAATCAAAGACAGAGACCACAGGCTCGCTTCTCTAACCTTTATGTTTGAGAAGGAAGCTTCCAAAAAAAAAAAAAAAAAAAAAAAACGTTTTCACTTTGCCATTATTATTTTATTTTGTTTATTGAGGGCAGATTGACTGACACAAATGCAGTTTTATCCATTTAGAGAAATCCTACAACAAAATAAATTGTACAACAGGTGAATGGGTCCAAATAGTTTGTGAAGCCACCATGCAGGTATCTTTGACCACTTCTGTCACTGATTTTATTTAGACTCCAGGCTGGACTCCATATAGTAGTCAGACAATCGTTTTATGTTGCTTTTATGAAAAGAAAAGATATTCATTAGAATCAGTTCAGCTCCATACATTCACAACTGCAACAAATACTCTGTCAGAACCCCCTTTAAATCTGGACGAGTATCTCTTGAGGCAGCATGTTTTGGCTGAATAAATGGGACTGTAAGAAATGGTTTGTTAAAGCGTGTGCACTCCATTGTGGTAGCAAACAGGTGTTCTATTGATTCTGTAGCAAGACAATGCTAAACACCGACATTTGAAATGTTACTGCTGACCATATATTTCAAATAAGATTCTTATTTATTTTATTTGTATTTTTTTTTTTTTTTGATGTGTTGCTGATAGAGAACATTACAATAGTTGTGTGTGGCTCTCTGTGGAAAAACACTACCAATACCCAAGTAGTCTGATCTGTTTTGACCTCTGGTTTCTTGAAGTCCCATCTGCACCCACATGTCACCCAAAGTGCACTGTACATGTGGGTGCAGCATGTTGAGTCATGTATTGAGTATGTATATACATTATGATGAAAAGTAAAGTTTATTTTTAAAACTTGTACATTTATTTTGAGCAATCTGCTGTTTGAAAATGCGGACAAAGGCCTTGTGAAGTCTCACTAGTTGAAAGGAAGTGTGTGTGTGTGTGTGCACCAGGTAAATCAGTGTGACCTCACCTGCGCACGAGAAAAAGCTTGTGACTTGTGACAGCCCTAACGGAGCTGGCCAAGAGATGAACAAATGAAAGAAAGGAAAGGGTACATGGGGAAATTCTTTAAGGGCATTGGCAATAAGCTATACTGTGTGTCGCAGCTATCTGTACAGAAACATTTCATTAGTTGTTTTTTTTTTTATTATTCCAGACATGTGCAGCCTTATAACGGCCACTTGTACTGAAAAGAAAAATGGAAAGCTATGAGTTAAATATTGTTCCTCTTTGGTTGTTGTCTGAGTTTTCTTTTGAATAACCAAATGTGCATAGAGTTGTAAATATGGTGCTCTTTATCTAGAACAGCAGAGTGAACTTTTTTGGTGCATAGCTGTACAGTAATCTAGCCTTATGATAATAGTAATACTGTATGGGTGTCTCAGCTAAAAATAAAAGCCGTGTGAGAAAAACAACACAATTCAATACTGTCAGGTCTCTTGACTGTTGTCTTACTCAGCTGTATCCAGGTGAATGACGTGCATGTGTTTCAATGTTTAACATTCAGTGACACAGGGCAGCCACAGAAATGTTACTGGACCAAAACATAAAAGAGGAAGAAAAAGGAAATAAAGATGAGCTGGAACTGACAGAAATATTCAGTGTATTATTCTGTAGTTGATACCTGTTGTCAAAATTTACATATAGCTATGGTAATATCCAAAATAAAATGTGGAATACTGTCTCATACCTGTGGTCTATGGGGTCTTTATTTCAAAAACTGATTTGTAGGCAGGTTAGCAGTGTGGCTTGATGGATAGTTATTTATCATTTCTTCAACATACAGTTGGAAACCACTAGTCAACATATTTTGCATTTGTTTCAAAATATTACTATTTTTTTATTATTACTAATGATGGTATCATCTTAATTTTGAGTGAAAAGTTTAATCATCCTGCTGCAGAATGAATCATTCCCCACAAAGATGCGAACCAGAGTGTGTAGCAAGTCTCTAAAGAATGAAGTTGTGCTTGGTCAGGGTGGAGTCACATCTATACTGGTGTCTAAATCCGGTAAGCAAAACTCCCAAAGTCTTGAATATTCCCACAACATTTCACTGTGGGTTTGAAACGCTGTTCGTTCCCCTGTGCATCTCCTTACATACACCCTTCTGTTACTGCCATTGATCTATAACCTGGATTCATCAAAAAACAGTACTTTTTCCCCCAGAAGTGGTTTAGAAACTGCTATTTGTCCTGTGAGACAGCCTTATCTTGACAACACTTGCTGATTGGAGTCTTGTGTTGTTTATTAAGCAAATTGCATATCTGTGATGCTTTTCTATGTGACAGGGAACTAAGCCTAATCTTCTGATGGTGTGGACACTTGGATTCTGATTATGCTTTGGACACAATTGGTCCAGCTTTTGTAAAATGTTTAGTTCCATGCACTGCCCCCTTATTAAAAACCTTGAGTTTAGCATTTACTTAACGCTGATAAAGAATAACAATTGGATGCAGACTGGACCCACTGTATCTATATCAAGTTTTGGATGGAGAAGTTAAGCTCAAAATTTGGTGTAGACATTCATTCCCCCCTTAGGATAAATTATAATTGCTTTCATTTGGCTTTTCTGTCTGTCGTTTCCTTCAGGGGATTTCTTACAGTTCGGTTACAGACATCTGCTGTATCTCAATTCAGGACCTGCATCCCTCTTTGGAGGCGAGTCCTTTGGGGAGACCTTGTTAACCTCATCAGCCATTGTAAAATGGGACGGTCTATGTTCACTCAAATTCCTGTTTTCGTTTGACATTTAAGAAGCTTTGTTTGTTTCTTTTGGCACAAATCTAATTCCATACCTTTGGAGCATTTTCTGGTTGCGTCACCAGATGTTTTACCCTTATGTAATGATTTCTGCCGACCAGGCCCGTGAAAGTGATAATCTACGATCTAATTGAGACACAGCAAGTGGCTTCAGTTTCCACCCATGTGTTCCTCATTTGTTTTTTTGTACATTTTCTATTGAAGATATTTCCCTTTCAGTTTTCCATCTTGACACTTTGATGTACGATGGCCCTGAAGTGCAAATCACAATGGCAAATCAGAAAACACAACAACATTAACCAAAGTGGAAAAGGTAGGTACCCTACATGAATCATCGTGGATTGTTCTGGTCCATCCATGTAAACCATGTCTTTCTGGTTCAAAGGACGGTCCAGTCCAATTTGCTGTTGTGTTTTCTGTTTTGTTGTGTTTTATGATTTGCCAATGTGTTTCCTGATTGGGGCCCAAGCAGGTCTTGACCTGCAAGGTCATTTTGTTTTTCGAAACAAAATGATCGCATTTTTCACTGCCTGAATATACCCCAAAACTCACCAAAATTCAAACATACGTCACACCTGCCGAATTTAAAAAAAAATTGTCCTCAATTTCCACCACTAGGTAGCGCTATAATCCCCTGGAATATTAATGGTCCCATATTATACTGTTTTTTTTTTTTAAATCAATTTCACACAGCTGTCAGAGGTCCAACAGCTCTGTATTCGATATGCATTACCCCAAAGCCATCCATGGTCCTGAATTTCGGCTGTCTAAAAGTCGCACTACTGAGCTCTATTCAGAGCAGTCTGTTTCTGTGCCTGCACCTTTAAATGCAAATGAGCTCCATCTGTCAACGCCTACTTGGAGAGCCCTTCCTGCTGCTTCACTCTCAGGGAGGGGAAGCCCCTTGCGTTAGCAGTAGCATGCGCTAATGTTTATGGTGGATGTATATATGTATCACTATGGCTCGCAGAGATTTTTTCGTTCAGCTGAACCAGTGTGACCCAGAATCAGTACCCGAAGGAGAGGCTCCTGAAGAAGTACAGACTCTGTGGCTGGTTTCAGAATTGTTAGTGTGCCTGTATAATGTTAGTTTGTTCGTATGTGTTGTTACAGTTAATACCATAGACATAATATGGGTAGACGCCTCATAGTGTGCTAGAATATAATCCCGTGTCGCCACCATCTTGGTTGGGCCTCCTCACTGTAGGCTAGCACCAGAGTCAATTGGAATCAACGGAGAACGAGCAACTATGACCGTATTTTGTCCAGTTTATGGTTTCAATAACCGGCGCAGTGCTGTCACCAGATAGTGGGGGATTACCTTTCACCAGTAAGATTTTTTTTTTTTGTGATAATTTTTGTGACAGCACCCTGTATCATAACTAAATCTCTGCTGTTTGTAACTGTGTGAAACTCCAGTAAAAAAAATAGGGGGGTTATGATTATTGTAGTTGTGGATACACCCTCCTCAGTAGAAATAAATGCAGGGGGGTCACATTGGAGACCCATCCAAGATGGCAGCCGCGCTGATAGGTTAGCTCCAATAGGCAGCGTCAGTCTATGAGGCGTCTACATATATTATGTCTATGGTTAATACCATGTAGCTAATGGCTAACAGCTAGAGAAAGCTGTGTTTGTTTCCAACTCAGTCTCCAAACTCTTGGACACTGTTCACATCGTCTCTGTCTCCAGTCTGCACATGTTTCCAGACTTTTTACTGTGACAACCAAGCTCCATCGTACGGAGCCCCCGTGGCCATGCAATAACTATCTTGTGGCCATGAGATAGTTATTGCATGGCCACGCATTATTTTTTTCAAAGTAAAGGATGACGTGAGGGAAGAAAAAAAAATCATAATACACCAATAATAACATATACATATACGTTCAAATAATCTTATAAATCTATCACTGTGAAATCATTAGCTTTTATTAATAATGATTTCACAACATGATGGAACTGCAGTGTGAATTTTGAATGACTTGCCGTCCATGCTGGTGTTCTGTGTTGCCACACATGGCCATGTATTATTTTTTTTCGTCCAGTGTACATTAAACTTGCTTCAAACGCCATTGCATAGCGGACCGAAGCGGCGCTAACTAGTTAGCTAACTTCACCATACTTGTAGGCAGCTGTAAATACTATCAAACCGTGGCGACACCTACCTGTGGCTCGGGTGCAGTTGCTGGGTCTGGTATGGTTGGGACTGATCCTTTTACGAGGGTCAGTGTCGAGGCAAAGCCAGCTTTGTACTGACCCTCGTTACTGAAGCAGTCCGATGTGAAGTGGTTAGCACACACACGCAAGCTAACACCAACCGTAGCCGGCACATTGTAGTTAAAAATGAAACACAACCACTGTCTCTTCTGTTGTTCTGTAGCTGGTACAGAATATTGGCACTTATGTTGATTTTTACAACCAACTACAGAGCACTTTGCATGTCTAGCTTTGAGCGACGACATTGTGAAACACTGCTGTCTCACTGCTGGACACACCGAACTTCATCTCGGGGATGAACGCCCCCCTCTCGGATATCTCCTGTCACCGTGCAGAGGAGGTCGGCCTATGATAATGACTCCTTTCATTATGTAACGACAGGAGCAGATTCTGAACAGCCTGTAGGAGCGCCGTCTTCGTCCTGCAGAGCCCATGCAGGAATCGCTTGTTTTCCTCATTCTGGGAGTTGGCTCAGGGAGGACCAGCTTATATATGTTGAGACCAGAGAAAACATGTTTTTTCAAAACATGTGACCTCTAACAATCCAAGCCCTGCCTCCTACATGCACATACATTTATTATACAACAACTTCCTGTACATTCTGCTCAAAACACAAAAGCTGTGTCTCAATTCAGGGGCAGCATCCTTCGGAGTGCGTATTTGAAGTTCAATTACGTCACTACTCCGCGCGAAGCCTGTCCCAATTCAAAGTGTGCTCCAAATGTTCCGTACGAATGCCTCCTTCTTTTGCCTGTGTCTTGATGACACACCGCTACTGTCCTTCGTGGCTACAAATTGCCCAACATTTATTCACGTAACACAAAACGTCTTTTACATTTCATTGTGTTTTAGGGAACAAACAGAGAGCTTCATCTGTCCGAGGTCAGAAAAACATTAGTTCACAGGGCGAAACATTCTGCGGCTGGATGGAAGTAAGGCAATAATATATAATAATAAATAATAAATAGCCCATGTGTCTGTTCTGATGTCACTTTCTGTAAATGTTTGCATCCCTGTGTTAATGTGATCTTGTGTTGACCTTTTCTCTTGCTTCGAGGAGGAGGGATATGAAGGAGTACATGAGGCTGCAGAGAGGACGGAGAGGCTCTTCTCTGCTCCAGAGGACAATCCTGACATTATTTCTGTTATTTAGTTAATGTAAGAGTTCTTTTTAAATTATTTGTTCATAATTGTTCATTTTATATCATTCATGAAATAAAATATTGTTTTATTGTTACACGTTGTCTATTCCATTCAGTATTTACAACTTAAGTACAATTCATAACAGCAAACAGCATCAAGTGCTACTTTTCAGGGACAACGTGGGATTGAATGTCTTCTTTTATTATTAAGGTCTTAACGTTGACAACTATTGACAAAATTTCAGCATAAATAACTATTTGCAGATTATTATTCACTATTACCAAAAACAATTATTATTTAAAACAATATTAAAACAGTTACAGATGATGTACAGTAACAGGCTGAGCAGGAGTCCCTGCAGTGCTGCTGGGCTGGATGGTGTCAGTGGGACATCATCTGAGTCGGTACTCAGGGTGTTTGGGGGTCCAGTCTCCTCTGTTCAACACATTATCCATCAACTGGGTCTGCAGTTCTGACCCCAGCCACAGCTGCCATGTCAGTAAGAATGTTTTAAGAGGCAAGAATTATAATTTCATAACAACAACAACAACAATAATACTAATAATACTAATACTACTACTACTACTACTACTAATAATAATAACAATAATAATAATAATAATAATAATAATAATAATAATAATAATAATAATAATAATAAATTACAACAACCAAAACTATCTACCAAACCTCTTCAATACTATGCCTTTAAAATTAAAATAAAATCAGCAGTTTATGTCAGCATTAACGTAATGTATTGGCATGTTAATGATCCCAAACTGTTAGCTAGCTAATAATGATAATATTGATAACATTACTGTGGGATCAATAACAGGTTTACCTCTCCACGGTCCTCTCAGCCCGAGATAAACCAGCTGCTTCTCCTCTTTCTCCACATGGAGGAGGATTAAAAAGGAAATCGGGAACACCTGCAACCCGAACAGATCTGACAGTCAAACTTTACTTTTCTTGTCACTTTCACGGACCTGGGCTGCATAAATAGTGATGTGCGGGTAGGGGCGGGAACAGTTGGTGACGCAACCAGGAAATGCTTCGAAGGCTGTCCCATTTCACAACCGGCTGATGCGGCCTGCAGGTCTCTCTTCCCTCCTCTCGGAAGGATCCTGCCTTTGCTGGCGGTGAAGGATGGGAATTGAGACACAGCCAAGTGTTGCATATTTCCACATTGGCCTGTCCGAAACCCAGGTGACTACTTCCCCATGAGCCACCATGGCTCTGTAAAAAAATGATAAACTTTCTTTTTCCAACTCCTCCTAGGCTATTTGACCCATTTGCAACAAACTTTGCAAGTAGCATCTGTGGACAAAACTTATCAATCGGGAAGTAGTCATCTGGCTGTCACCGAAATCACACCTGGCGCCGCAGTCCATTTTGATGCTTCGCCATAAAACCATCAACTCATTATAACTTCCATATACAATTTGCCAACTGCTCCAAATTGCTCAAACATGTAGGGTTAGGGTCTTGCCCTGAAAACATCTACATGGCACACCCCAATGCATGTGGATTGCGAGGGCCCATTCATTGCTGCTTGCAGCTTTAATTTGCCATCATGTTTTTTGACTTGTTGTTGAGCTTTCTGATTTGCCGTTGTGATTTGCACTTCAGGGCCACCATATTGATGTCTTCCTCAGTCTACCACTATGCTTCCCCTTTACAACCTTCCTATTTTCTTTGTAGTCAGTCCAGATTTTAGACACAGCTCTCTCTTGTTGGAGCCACAATTCATGTCAATCCAGCTCTCCAAGCTGTGAGCTCTCGGTTCTAACTGCAGGCTAATTAGCAGATGTAATCTGACGCAGGTGTTTGTTTTCAAAACTGCAAATTATAGCTCCATAATACTTTCCTCAGAATCCAGTGATTCCATAATTGTTTTCACTACTTGATCTAAAAAAGCAATTGTGACCAACTACAACAATTTTCCTTCTTTTTTAAATGTTTCTTAAAGCCTGAAGGTTGAGATTTTGAATAAAGATAGTCTTGTGGCATGTCTGTGATTTGTGACTTTTTTTCCTACAGTTTTTAAGTTAAACAATTGAATGAGAGTCCTCCAAGAGTGGTGATTCCATCATTTTTGCCAGCAATAGTATTACAGTGGAATCCCGATTTACGAAATGAATTCGTACCAGAGGGTCTTTCGTAAGTCAAAATTTTCGTAAGTCGAAGCACCTTTTTCCCTATAAATAGCCTAATTCGTTCCAGGCCCCCTACCAGTCGTGTATTTCTTCTACAAATATGACTTAATATTTGAAAAAAACACTAAGAATATTCCAAAATACAATCTGAAATGAAGAAAATAATTTATAAATGATAAATGTATTAATAAATATCAATAAAATAAATTATGTATGTACCTTTTGAGTGAGGCGGTGCTGGCTGAAGACGAAGTTCTTGGCGGAGGCTGAAGAAAGCATACGTATGCATGCATACATATGTATGTGTACATGTACATAAGATTATGGAATTTAATTCTAAACATGAAAACTAAAACTTACATTTACGTTAATTAATGTACATACGTACACTCTGCAATGATTTTTTTAGACTTTTTTTAAAACTTCGGTCGCAGGAAATTTGAAATTAACGTGAATTTTCCTGTATTTGTGGGATTTCGTTACGCGGGCATTTTGCCGTACCACAGGCAAAAATATTGCCGTTAAGTGCCTTCGTAACTTGAATTTTTCGTTAAATGGGGTCTTCGTAAGCCGGGGTTCTACTGTATTTGCTGAGCATCTAGCATAGTCCATAGTCCACAAGTGAAAATAAAATAATCTGGCTTCATGTTCACCAGCTAGTTACTAACTGTGTGTGCTGTTTAGTGCTCAGAATGTAGTATACCGCTGTTATAATATCTGCTGCCTGATGCTCCTGGACAACGCTGTGCAGTGGCAGGAAGTACATACTCTGCCTTTAAGGGTCACTGCAGTATGGAGCAACAGATTTCTACCCAATGGCCACTAAATTCAGCTTGCAACAATTTGATTGAGATACAGTCAGCCATGTGGGTTACAGACTGTGATCCAGGTCATTGAAGGTGTTGAAATGCAGTCAGTGATGTGCTACATGACACGTTACTCAAGTAACCTGGAAGCTGCCAGAACAGATGGCAAACTGCAAGTCTATTCAGAGCTGATCTTTCTATGAACTTTAGCCCTTTATTTCACAAACACTGTGAAGCTTCACCCATGACTGGTTTAAACTGATACTAAATTACAAACATAAAGCTGGACACATTTTAATTCCTTCTTTATACCTTTATTTTAGATGCAAAGAGCCTCTAAGGGTTCCATCCACTGTATTGTCCACAACAGATTCAATACATCAGACAGAAACCAGAGGACTGTGTGTGCAGAGCATAGAAAACAAATATTCAGATAGGCATTGCATTTCAAGGCACCATGGGGTATTATAAGAGTGCATGGTTTGACTTCAAGTCAGTTAACAGACTCGTATTATTACTAACTGATACTAATTAGATGACTAATAAGATGATACGTCACATGCTAGGACAGGACAGCCCAACAAAATTAATACTTGTCATGATGTCATGTCTCTGGAGGTAAAAATAGAACACATCATTTGAATGTTGGAAGCAAGTCAATTTTCATTACTGATTTCATCACATACTGAATACTTAATGCTGAAATGTAAAGATTTAATATGTAAGATTTTAAGTTTGAAACACAAAGAAAACAAGCTAAAATTATCAGGAAAATATGTGAAGAAACTTTTGTTTAAGTTTTGTGTTGGAGACATTTCTACTGAGGTTAGCATTCCAACCAGCTCACACTCTGCCCTCTTGCTGGTCCTGTTGTTGCTGGGTTTGAGTGGTATTTAGTTGTGAATAAAAATTACAATTCTGTGTCTTGAAATTTAAATATACTCTAATATAATATACTGAACTCAAATTCAGAATACAGTAAATTGACCAATAACAATCAACTTGAATACTGAAAGATAGTCATCATGACTTAGTGACATTTAAGCAAGTAAGTTATTAGCGGTAGAAGCTTGTTGACTGCTTACACCATTACCCTGCCAGTATATAACTCAACCTTACAAGTGTAGTTTTGGGATTCCAAAACCATAGCACTGATTAAACCCAACCCAGACCATCAGGAATATCAAATCAATATTGGCCACAGTATAATATGTCATAATACAGCATGGTTCTGTGATTTGAACACCTGGATTACCACATTTGTCCTATTTATCCCACTACCCCAGCATAAAACCTCATTACAGTATATCTCATCTATAGTGCAGTACATTTAACAACCAACATAACACACCCAAGACACACAAGTGTATCTAAAACCGTGGTCTCAGCCTCAGGCCCTTCAGTGATGCAGTGAAGACATATAGCACACATAAACTCCAAAATAACATGTTGTTTGTATCAATACATACATGAGACTGTGTGTAAACAAGAGTGTGATCTGTTAAAGCTGCAGTCCATCAGTATCTGTAGGCCTTCCTCTGCTCCTCACTCCAAGGTCTTTCTGAGGTTCGAGGTTTCAAGCATTTTCTGAAACATGGAGCAGAAACAGAAACACCTTTATGTGAATATTCCACTGCATAAATGTGTGCGTGCGTGCGTGCGTCCATGCGTGCGTGCGTGAGGAAGACAGTATTATGTATTATCCATCTTTCAAATCCCATTAAATGTTTCAAAACTTTCAACTTTCTTTGAAGCTGAGTCATATCTTAACTGTAATGGAAGTCAGTTAGAAACCACTCATTTCCCAAATCTTCTTACTCCATACATTCACAGCAAAACTTCATTCAGACTTTTAAATGTTCACACAGAGTAGACTTTCTCATATTCAACTTTGTCATAGCATATGTACTTTCAGCACAGTCTCAGTTCTAACTCAGCTCTAACATTTCATGACCCTTGTCTTTAACGCACTCTTGATGCCAGAATCTTCCCTTCACCTTTACTGAAACACCTGTTTGTAGGAAGAATCAAGCCTGTCACAACGATATGACTGCAGCAATCAGACCAAAACTTTTTGCTTAGTGGGCATTTAAATGACAGGATCGTGATGTTAGGAATCGATATTATTGATTATTAATTAACATATTATTAATTAATTACAATTATTATAGTTGATTAATGAAACCTAGGCTATTATGAGTCATTAATGAACATGGGGAACCACCCTGAAATCAGGGATCAATAATCAAATGATTTACCTTTTAGTCTCAAAGCCCGAAAATTAGTCAAATTGTCAATTTTATAAAAATATCAATAATTTGATAAGAGGGAAGGTGTGAATCTGAGCACTGACCATCTCAATCAGCATTTATTACTATATGGGATTGTGAAAAATAATCACAGATGCTGCTCACTTAAAATGAACATTGTTTATTAAAGCTTTCTTCCAAAGCACAAACCACCTACAAACCGCTGGACACACTGAACGTCACCTCAGGCATGAACGCCCCCCTCTCAGATATCTCCTGTCACTGTGCAGAGGAGGTCGGCCTATGATAATGACTCCTATTGTTACATAATGACAGGAGCAGATACTGAACAGCCTGTAGGAGCGCCGTGTTACCAGTGGGTGGGCTGCAGAGACCATGCAGGAATCACTTGTTTTCCTCATTTTGGGAGTTGGCAGGCTCAGGGAGGACCAGCTTATATATGTAGAGACCAGAGGAAACCTGAGGTGAGCCTCATATCATTGTTCAAGAATGATATAGGCAGACTTCAGAGGTACTCAATACAGACCTACAACATGCATCATTTAATGGTGAACCACAATGTATTATTATTATTATTATTATTATTATTACTGTTATTATACTATTGTGTTATATTTACATGAATGAATGGGAAAAAGAAGTGTGACATAAGGGGCTTTTTAAACAATCCTGCAGAACTTTCAGTAAGATAAACGATTTCATCTCATAGTGATTTGTTGCACGTCAGGCAAACTCATTGAAGCAGAAGCAAATATCCGAATGTCATTATCCTAGCTAGTTCTACACAATGTTGTGACGCTAACCATGTAACTTTATCAGTCTTGGCTGTTGCATTTCACTGAAGACACCATGTTGTCAAATGAAGTCTTTGTCTAGATTTTAATCAGCATGTCACGCAGCCGACCCACAGCAGGGGGCGCACCCTGGACCTGGTCATAACCTATGGCCTGTCCATTGGTGCGCCCTCTGTTGTGGACCTAGCTTTGTCTGACCACTTTTGTGTGTTTTTTACAATCACCAGTTTTAACCAGCGGGAGGCCCCAGTGAGAACAGTGAGGAAACTTCTGAAATGGCTGCAAATTTTATCCAGATTTTGCAGAGCACTCCTGCAGAGATTTTACCAGCACCATGTGATTTTATTGTTTATTGTTTGACCACTTTTCATTTTACCATTATATTTCACCTTAAAATCTATTTACCTTGCCTTGCTTGGTGTCATTATTTTCAGCACAACCTCACATGTGACTGTACAGTTATTCTTTAATTTTGACATACTCTATTAACACTATGGACCTAAAATCACAAAATAACATAAAATCCGAGGAGAAAAAAGTTAGATGTTTTACTGTGAAAAAACATTCAGGAGATGAAAAGACACATTTCTACTATAAATGAGCCAGATTGGTCAAAAAACATGGCCGCCACGGACCAATGTATTTTCGCAATGGGCGGGAAGATTGGTCATAATTTCCACACCCTTTGCCCTGTACTGTACTGTACTGGGAATCTGCCTACCAAAGCATGTTGAGCTCAACCTATAGGGGGTGCTTAAATGCTACACATACGTATCTCAAAGACTATCAGACAGAATTTCACCAAATTTGGTATGCATGCCCTAGGGGTGAGTATTAACTAATATCTTGAGCACCATGTTGATAGGTGAAAGTGGGCATGGCCAATTTGTAATCAACCATCATTGTTTGCGTTAGACGGGGGCACTATAATATAGGGTGTGAACTTCGAAAGGCTTTTCCCACAAAGCCATAAGTGCTACTGACTTGAAATTTTTCATACACGTCTTCCTGATAGTCCTCTACAAAAAAGCCTCTGCACCACGAAACCCGCTATTACAGATTTTTTGCTAATTTGCATAATGTTATAAACCGTAAAATGAATAGAACTTTTGAAAGATTGACTCTATCAACACCAAACTTGCTATATGGCTTCGGGAGATGAAAAGACAAATTTCTAATATAAATGAGCCAGATTGGTCAAAAAACATGGCCGCCACGGACCAATGTATTTTCACAATGGGCGGGGCGTAGAACTGATTGGTCATAACTCCCACACTGTTTGCCCCATCATCACAAAACCTAGTGGGTCGGTTGACAACGAGACTGGGAATCTGCCTACCAAAGCATGTTGAGCTCAACCTATAGGGGGCACTATAAATGCCATTCGCATGTAGCTGAAAACCCAATTTGAAGAAATCTGGGGCTTACCATGGCTATGTGTTGTACAGATCTTTAAGGAACACGGCGGCCAATGTCATCGACTGTGGGGTTCAGAGTCAGGGTGGCTGGTTTGGGGAGAAAAAGGGTCAGAATCCGCGGATTGCCGCTTGCGGTTATATCTATTATTATTATAATTTGTTGTCTGCCGCTTGAGCTCAAATTCCTGTGAGCTGGAATGGGCCAGACTTGGCCCAATGATTGGAAATGATGTGCATCAACTTTTATTAAAATATGAGCCCAGTCAGTCAGCCAGATGGTGGCGCTCTAATTAAGGCTTGAAAATGCATTTTTGGGAAGGCCACGCCCCTCACCCGCAAGTCTGATTGACTTGAAATTTGACACACAAGTTCAGCTCCATGCGCTCTACAAAAAAGCTTCTTGGACCATAAAGCTCCGCCCACTTAGATTTTTTGATAATTAGCAAATTGTGAAAAACAGTAAAATGAATAGAACTTTTGAAAGATTGACTCTATCAACACCAAATTTTGTATACAGCTTTGGGGGATGAAAAGACACATATCACTATAAATGAGCCAGATTGGTCAAAAAACATGGACCAATGTATTTTTGCAATGGGCGGGGCTTAGAAATGATTGGCTATAACTCCTGCACCCTTTGTCCTATTATCACAAAACTTGGTGGGTAGGTTCAAAACAGGACTGGGGAATCTGCCTAACAGATGCCATTAGCAGGTAGCTGAAAAACCAATTTGAAGGAATCTGGCTATGGCTATGTGTTGCACAGATCTTTGACGAACGCGGCTGCCGATGTCATCGACTGTAGGAAATGAGGGCCAGGATAGCCGGTTTGGGGCAAAAGAGGATAGAACCTGCAGATTGCCGCTTGCGGCTATATTTTCTTGTTTGTTATTATACTTATATAATGTAATTTCACATTCTGTTAGATTACTGCTAGACCATGCCATTAGGTGCATGCTGAAATCCAAGGGCAAACTTATTTTTTGCTCCAGTGAAATGTTATTTTTGAAAGGCTTTAATTCCAACAAATATGGATTGAAGCAGAATATTCTTGTAAAAAATGTTGTGGATTTTAGAAATTATAACATGAATTTTTTTTTCAATATATTACATTACATGCTGCCTGTACCCACTCTTTCGCTGTCTAATGAAGTCAGGGTTACAGTCTGAAGTGATCTTTTGCTGTGATCGATCTGCTCAGATGGCAGGAGAAAATTCCTTCTCCACTCTATCCTCCTGTGTCTGCATGTTGGTGTACACTTTTTTCAGCTACATAAGACATAATAATATTCTATAGTACGATGTGGGGGAAAAGGTGAGTTTGTTGCTTTTTTAATCAAACACTCCAGTCGATTTTTTAAATGTGATGAAGAGAGAATGGTAACTCAAAGTGTCACTGAATGACGGATCGTTTGGCTGTTTATCAGTTCAGGGAGTTGGAGAGCACTGAGCGATTTGGTGAACAAATCTTTTGATCGAATAATTTTAATGAACAGATTCTAGAGATTCAGTACAGTAAAAAGAACTGCCATTCCCATCACTACTGTGAACACCACAAAAAAGGAAATTATTAATCAAAACAGCCCAAAGACAAAACTGCCAAACAATTCTGCTTCAATTGTGTTATTTCAGTTTCAGAATATTCTCCAACCATCTGAACTACATGTCTGTCGACTTTAATCAAGACATTTTTATGTTTTGCTTTGGGAGGCATTCTAATGACCTTAATTCAGCGCTAACTCAGTCTTAATGCTTTTCTGATACTTAACAAAGATACTTAATCTTCAGGAAGTTAAATAGTATGTATGGTGTAATGAGGCCAGCATTTATGCTAGAAACTGGTTTTAATCTTGATTATGGCTATGGAAAAGCTGATCTTGCAAAATATCCAAACTTATAAACAGAACCAGTGTCAGGTCAAAGTCACAAACAAACCATCCGAGTGAGGAGATTAGATGCAAGTCAACACTGTCAATCAACCCTTTCATAATGTCTCTCCAGTCTACAAATCAGTATCACCCAAACTCACAGAGCTACTCACCCTCCAAGGAGCTGTCTCTGCAGAACCAAGAGACAACAGAACAGCACAAATCAAACCAAATATCATTCGCTGATAAAATAGAAAACAAAAGAACACACCAGTCCAGGGCAAGCACTTCATTAGGACTGCAGACTTTGCATGAAGGTCAACAAACTGTAAGCATGTGTGGTACACTCAAAATGTGCCATAGTTTTTAGTTTAGATTTATTCCGAGGATGTAAAAAAACAAAAACAAAATTATCATACCCTAATGGGCAGTCATAAAGAAAAAAAAGAGAAAAATAAAAATAAAAATGTGAAAATAACAAATTATAACAAAGTAAACATAAACTAAAAAATATACATTCTGTTTACATATCTGAAAAAGGAGTGGGAAGAAGTATAAACTTATTTTATTCCACCCACTTTTAATACCACTGAAATATTTTGCCTTCTATCAATTTAATAATAATAACAGTAATATTAACTTCCATTTGTCAATTTTCAATTACTTTTGTTCTATATCTAACAAAACATATATTACAAAAATATTTTTCTCAATTAAAATATTATAGTATTCTTTATATTATTATAATATATAACATACACACACACTGAAGATAACACAGAGTACAATATATAAATACAGTATACAAACATAAATACACACAGACCTACACGCACACGCACACACACACACACACACACACACACACACACAAACACATGCTTGTTTAGAGCTATTTTTTATTACAGTGTTCAGTATGTTCCATATACCTTTATTGTTGTTCTTGTTATTGTCTTACAGTTTTTTATAGTATTCTTTCCTAGCTATTCTTATAATGTTAGTTAACTTGTTCTTATATCTTTTATATTTATTTTCCTCCTCCTTGGTTCTCTGTCTTATACATTCTCTGAACAGTGTGTTTTTCTTTTTGTAGGCATTCTGCAAACCCTTTGTGATCCAAGGATGATCAGCATATTTTAGTTTCCTATAAATTTTTTCTACAGGACAGTTTTTATCATATAGTATTTTACATATTTTTAAGAAATCATCATATGCACTATTTATATTATTGCTATTGTATAAAATATCCCAGTTTTGCGCCATTAGGTCATTTTTGAATGCTGTTATTGATACTTCTGTTCTCACTCTCCTATATACAGTTTTATCGTCAGGTAGATTAGTCTTGTAGTCATTGTCATATATTGTAAAAACTGGCAGATGGTCACTGATGTCACTGATGAGTAGCCTGCTTATTGTATTGTGAACAATGTCATCTGTGAATATATTGTCTATCAGAGTTGCACAGTGGGAAGTTATCTTCCTGGGTCTGGTGATTTTTGAGTATAGGCTCATACTATATACTGTGTTAATAAAATCATCAGTCATTTTGTGTTTATTTGGATTAAGGAGATAAATATTGAAGTCTCCGCAGATAAAAATTGTTTTATGACTCTTATTTGTGAACATTTCCTCCATCCATTCCTTGAACAGATCAATATTTGAGCCCGGTGTCCTATATATACAACTAATGATTAATGATTAATGAATATGTTTTTGTATTATTCTTTATTGATATTAACATTAAGTCTTTACTTTTCACTATTTATAAAAAACTTAAGCCTAAAAACTAAAATGTTTCTTTCTACTATCTATGGGAGAGAAAGCCCTAGTTCATGAGAAAAAATACAAGTGGAACTATAAGCATAGGTGGTGTTGTTCACTTGGACAAAAGGATAATGTTCATTTAAGATTTGGTGAAACTGACTATGACCTAAAGAGATGAACCATACTAATGACACAAGGCATTGACAGTAAATTAAATGATGGACATCTATACAAAAAGAACACTCACTTTCAATCATCAAGGGATAATTTCATATATATGTTTTATGTTTCTGAGCTCCAGTAATAAGGGAGGAAAACGAGATAAGAGCCTTGGCACATTCCTTCATCCCTCTCAACTTTCACCTGTGTTTTCTTTTTAAATTCTATAGATGTTCTATATTCTATGTTCTAACATGGAACAATGACCTTCAGTGGTAAAAAATGATTTTAGTAGCTTTTAATTCATGTATGTGTAATCTGTATTAGAAGGACAACATCTAGTGCAGCACCAGAACAACAAAAACTCACAAGAGAGAAATGATGAACCAAAAGACAGAAAGCTCATTAGAGAAGCACTCAGCCCTGTCAGTCCACGTCTAACAGAAGGCTGTGGTGCAAACAATCTAATGCTTTACTGAGGAGCCATATCAATACTATAAACATAACACACACCATTTCTCTTCAGCAAAGTGGTCTGGAACAGGCTAATGAACATATACAAGAGATCTCCACTCTGTCCACAATGTGTGGACTTAAAATGTGTGGATTTAAAAGAGGATACTGAGTTTGCCTGCCTGAGATCTCGAGGCAAGGAGTTTGGTGCCCAAACAGCAAAGGCCTGGTCACCTTTAGAGACAAGTTGAGACTTTGTAACCATTAGTAGGGCCCTGCTGGAGAATCTCAGGCGGTGATCAGGTTCATAAGGAGTCAGCAGATCACAGATATAGGCAGCCTGACCATTCAAGGCTTTAAAAACAAGCAGTAAAATCTTAAAATCAATTCTAAAACTCATAGGTAACCAGTGAAAGGCAGCAAGGATTGGTGTAATGTGGTTCACATCTCTTAGTACGTGATACAAACCTAGCAGCAGCATTTTGTATCAGCTGCAGTCTTTGAATGTTTTGCCTGCTGATACCAGAATAAAGTGCATTGCAGATTGTGCAGCCCAAGATTGTGGGCCTCTTTTCAAACATTGTTAGATAAGGTGCCAAGTCTAGAGGAGAGATTGTTAATGCTACTAGTGCCGGGGCCAGAGGGGCTCATTATAAGAATGTCTGTGTATCATCTGCATAGCAATGGAAATCAATGTTGTGTCTACGCATGATTTGCCCAGGGGCATCATGGGGGATTAAGACATCATGGTCCACTGTGTCAAATGCTGAGGTTAAGGAGAATTAATATTGAATACTGTGTTGGCTGCAAGCAGGAAGTCATTGGCAACCTTGACCAGTGCAGTCTCAGTGGCTATGATGTCTGGACCAACTGTCTGAAATACAGCTTTTAAAAAACCAAGTGGGAATGCAATTTGAAAGGCGGGTGGATGATTTTGAAAGTACAATAGTACGTTCCAGGGTAGATGGAGAGATTTCACTGAAGTGGATTAACAGTGAGAGTGGGCAGGAGTCAACTACCATCTCTCTGAAATCAGTGTTAAAAAGCTGCTGAATCTCCACCATTTTGTTAAAAATGGGATTAAGAAATTCTTCACATTTGTCAGGGTAAGATTCAGCTGGCTGGCTGGATGTCATGTCAATGTCATGTCATCTCATGTCATTGTCTGTAACCACTTATCCCTTTCCATGGAGTCGTGGGGAGCCAATCCCAGATTTGTCTCAGAAAAATAGTTGTTACTTGCTTCTTTGATTGTAAACTGATAGGTGAACATTAGCTCTTTTAGAGAAACAAGGGAGACACTGAGTTCATTTTTCCATTTTCTCCCAGCATTCTGCATTGTCTCTTTAAAGAAACGTAGTTCTTCGTTTAGCCATGGCAGAGAATGAGGTTTAAGCTTTTTCAGTCTGACTGGAGCTATAGATTAATTATCATATTTTTTTATAGAATTAATTATTATAAATTATTTGTGCAAGAGCTGTTAAAACCACTGACAAGTTCATCTATGGTGATGTTGTTCACCTGTATAAAGAACTGTGCTTGAGGACATAAAAACTTGGCAGAAGCAAGAAGACAGTGAATTTAGGGGGCGGGAGTGAATCAGTGTTGGGGGGTTTGGGGTCAGGATAGAAGAGCTGAACTCAGAAAAGCACTGCATTGTGATCGGAGATGGCAAAATCAACCAAGTTTGAAAAAGTATAATTTTCTTATGGGTTATGTATGTGGTTTATGGGGGAGTTGTTGGAGTGCTTGTTGCTCTGGGGCTTTTACAGGCAAACGTTCTACGTCCTACATCTGAAATAAGACCATCAGCTGAAAGCCGACAGGATGTCCTACATTTCAATGTATATATCGTCTATGTGAAGTAAAAGATATGGGATCCAAATCAAGCTAAAGAGAATTTTTTGTCATCTTTTTCCAGCTGCTCTACACTCTAGCGATGATGTCACACACTCTAGCTCACGCAATACACACCCATTATAAAATCAGAAGATGGCCTAAAAATCCTTAAAACTAAAACTGTGATGATTTGCTATGCTATAGGTGTCCATAGTTTTTGAACTTTTTGAAAAATTTATATATATTTATAGATGAAAGGATTAAATGTAACAACACACCTTAGCAAATCAGGCCTAGTCATCATGACATAAGCCATTTATATAGTGTAGTATGTGTACTAAAAGCTGATTTTAAAGGTTGCACCTGAGAACCTTGGTTAACATGAGCAAACACAAATGATTATGCTAATTACCAACCTGAAGGCAAACAAAACAGCAGCAATAATAGAGGCGTGTGCAATATTGCAACCAGTTTTTCCCATGATTAGTTTTCCCCCAATGTTAAACACCTCTTCCGCTGTGTTTTAAACAATGGATCAAGGACATCATGATGTTTCTTCAAAATGAAAAACTAAGATTCACTTTCATTAGATCTATCCTTTCCAGCAACCTGATTCATAAGTAGACATTATGATTATTTGTATTAACTTATTTATTATCTATTAACGGATATACTGATTTATCTATATAGTCTTTATATTCATCATTGCCTTGATCCTTTAATCTAATAAGTCCACTCCAATATAAAAGGCTTGTCTTGTCATCACAATACATGAATGGACTCAGAAACTCTAAACACGATGAGTTTTGCAATTGGCTAATCATGTTTTTTTCTTTTTGTCATTGCTGTTAGAATGGTTATCACTGTCTTGTTGAATAAATAAATGATATAGTGTTCAAAGCGTCTTTCTGTTCAAGCTTGCCTCCGCCCATACAGATGTGTGGTCAGGGTTTACCTTTTTCTTGAGGGCCTCCAGTGATTCAAACTCCAGGCGGGCCAGTTTGATCTGGATGTGTTTGGGAACATCTGGGATGAGGAACGTCAGGATGAACTTGAAGGCCAGCAGCATGTGCTGAAATTAGATGACAGCAAACATATTTAGTGTAAGTTATCTTCAGGTTTTATTGGCATCATTTACAGAAAATATAGTATGGATGCAAACAGGCTTTGGGAAAGAGATTGGAATACGTTGATTATGATATAATGGGATGGTGTCTTCATGAGATACTGAGCTTGAGGACAGAAGAGGACAAGGGGGACAACATGGTGAGACAAACAGTATCACAAGAATTGAAACCATTTGGTTAAACAAAACAGTCAGTCTGTACTCTGTAATGAAACAATGACGGTGCATATTCAATTTGGGTCAGTGTCTGTGGCTGTCTGCTGATGTGTCTGGCTTGAAGAAAATGCAGACGCTTACATCATACCCTGGTGATGCTTCTTGTCTGAATTACACTTGTGAAATGTGAAATATAGTGGAATTATGACTGGAAAAGCATTGAATGATGCAAGTATATAAACTGCAGTTGCAACGATACGAGATTTTTCTCATCCTCATAACCATCTCAGAAAATACCACAGTTTCAAAGCATATGGTATTACAGTTATTATCAGTTAAAATCACACTTGCAGGAATGAAAACAGTATGTATTTATTTCAACCAGAAGGGTGCTTAACAGTACAGTGTGCATTATAAAGCAGAATCAGCAAAGTGTTTTCCCATGAAAATGGCATGACACATATGCTTACACTTCCATGGCTGCTGAGAAAACAAAGTTCTCAACTGGCCACAAACACACACACACTTTACCTCATCCTAGTAATGGACTTGTGTTCTAAAGTAGATGGAACAGATGATGTTGGACTGAGAGCTGACAAGAGGACAAACTGATCCACAGTAATGAATGTCATCCTTTTTGAATTAATTGATTTGAGTGACAGGGATGATTAAGATCTTCAGGTAGAAATTTTTCAGGGGCCGTATTCACAAAGGATCTTAAGGCTAAAAGTAGCTCCAAACAGGTGAATTTAGGAGCAACTCCTAAAATAATGGGCGTGTCAGTCGTAACTTTAGGACTCCTAATTTTTGAAGTAGTCCGGAGGACTCCTAACTCGCTAAGACCTAGTCACAGCCAAATGTGTTGGAGATGCTAAATGAAAGGGAATTACTAAAACAATGTCGGATGGACAGCGAAGGGACTGAAGTTGTGGTTGAGTTGGTGAGGGACGCAATAATGTCCCCAACCAACTGAAACAATCCTATAAACGCCAGAGTTAAAATGTTTGGCTAAATGGAAAATGTAGCTCTTCACATGGGACTAGTATTACCCCCAGGTAATACTCAAGTGATTTAGAAATGATCCCACCACGTCTCTGTTTGTGTGGCGCATTTGCACAGGATAAGCAAAGCCTGTGTTTTAACTCGAATTTACTGACATTATCCCCCGAGTCAATCGCACTGGAGCCCTTGCTGGAGCAGCACAACGGTTAGATATGGATATTTTTAATATAATAACTGGTGAGCCTGTTGATAGATGGAAAAATGTTCCTTACCGCATGCTGCCATGCATGTAATCCATCTAATCATCTTTAGAGATTTCGCTCCTCTGATGAGCCTCCTGAATTTGCACCCAAAAAAACTGTCAAAACTTTATAATTCCCAACGCAGCCTCCATAATTCTCGACCGGGAAAAGGGCAGAAACAAGGCATGGAAAACACAAAAAACCTTTAGAAAAACAACATACGACCCCAAATCACAGCGATGCCAATTTGCACAGGACTAATATCATCATATGACCTCTGTGTTTGGTGAAATATGGTAGGTAATTTGCGGTGGAATTTTTACTTTACAAATTACGGACATGGCAGATTCACACGGGATTAAGATCACAGACGACCTCCACAATTATTACAAATTACTGGAGGTCCCCTGGTTATACTAGTCCCGTGCGAATAGGGCTTTTCGGAAAAAGTTGCATTCCATCAATACACAAATTGTCTTTGACGCATGTTACAATATACTGGACACTGTTGTGAAATGGCCTGGATCAACACACGATTCCCAAATTTTGGGAAGTGGTTTGGAGGGTGGTTTAACGCAGGTTTTCGAGCAAATGCCGCTTTTATTGGCAATTCATGTTTTTCATCACAGTCTTCTAATTTGTCATTTTTGTCCCAAGCGTTTTTGTTTGGGGGGGCACTTAATTCTCTTCATAAATACATTTCTTCATCCAATATCTTTTTGTCATGGGCTTGTAGGCAACTTCCTTATTTTCACTTCATGCATTGCATGGCCTAAATGACTTTTCAATGGGCTGCCCTGTCACTTAACAACCAATCACTGTTGTCACCGCTTCTAAGTGCGTCATTATAAAATGATGTCATGCATAGCAACAGAGAGTTACTTCTAGTTTAGGAGTTCAACGTTTTCATAACTAAAAGTAGGTCTTAGTGGCTTTGTGAATTACTTTTATGAAACAACTCCTACATAAAAACTTTTAGTCCAATTTAGGAGTACTCCTAATGTTAAGATAACAGTCTTTCATACCCTTTTCTTTTTTATATCACTCAGCAGATTATATTTCCTCTACATGGGTGTTTCTGTCTTTGTTTTAGCCATGATGTTACATATTATTTGGGCCATGGTAACACTCAATGAGGTTTCTGTGAAATCTGTGAAACAAGTCACTCTAATCAGCACAGCAGCTTCACTAATTAACAAGGAGAACAAGCAAAGAAATCCATGATCTTGCTTACTTGTCATATTGATTAAGAGTGCACAGTAAACAACCCAGCTCTTAGTTGATTGCTTATGCTATTCCAAGCCAATTTATATTTATGAATGTTCAGCAGCTCAAGGTTAGGCTGAGAGTGGATGCAGGGTTAGGATTGGAAGGAGAATGTGATGTCCAAAATCCTGGTACTCTTTTCAAGGTCTGACAATAAATTCTGTTTTGCATGACATAAAGGAACTGGGTATGCTCATTGTTACTGTAATTGCTACAATACACTAAGCAGAGGGAACCTTATTTGACTGATCTTCTTCATCTATATCAGACATGTCAAATTAAAGGCCTGCTGGTACAATTGTAGCTGGTCCTCGATAAAATATCATATGTCCATCATATCTGGCCCATTGGTATACAAGACTGTTGACACTACAAGTCCCAGAATGCAGTGCAACAACAACATGCCCAGACCAGCAAGCCCACCTGCACCTTCCCCCCACTTAACTGTCCATCTGAGGGGCTTTCAAAGTGGGAGGCAGAGTATCTGTTTACAGACATTAGCAGTAAAGCAGTTTGCCCTGTTTGTGGAGCTGACGTGGCTATAATTAAAGAATATAAAATAAGATGGCACTATGAGACAAAACACCAGGATAAATACAAGCATGCGACAGACAGCAGAAGGCAAAGGAGTAAAAAAGGACTCTAGTGTCACAGTGGACTATGATCACATAGCGCAAGTAAGTCAGTTGTGGCTGAAGAAATTGTTAAGTCAGCCCGGCCTTTTACTGAGGGGGAGTTCGTGAAGCAGTGCATGATTAAAGTGTGCAACGTCATGTGTCCAGACAAAAAGCAAGCATTTTCACATATAAGCTTAAGCAGAAATACTGTTGCTGATCCTGTATGTGAGCTTGCCACCAATTTTCAAGAACAGTTGATGGAAAAGGGAAAAGACTTTGCAGAAGAGACATTGCATATTCCCTTTTGCTCTGGATGAGAGTGCTGATATGACTGATACTGCACTGCTCCAGTTAATGCATTACAGAGGAACTTTTGGGAATCAAATCAATGCATGACGCAACCACGGGAAAGACATATATGAGCAAGCATGTGAATGTGTGAATACAATGAAACTGCACTGGGACAAACTGACGGGACTGACAACAGTCCCGTGCAATGTGTGGTGAAAAAAAATGATTAGTGGGGAGGATGCTGGAGAAGATGCAGTGGGCCAAATGTGCAGGTGACATGACAGTTTATCACTGTATCATACACCAGGAAGCACTGTGTGGAAAAGCTCTCAAAATAGAACATGTAATGAGCACGTAACACTTATTAACTTTAAAAGAGCTAAAGGCTTAAATCACGGCCCATTTCACTCTTTTCTTGAGGTGAGCCCTATCACACAGAGGTGCAATGGCCAAATCCTGCGAAAGTGCTTATTTATGTAGTTGCATGAGGAAGGGAATGCCACCACAGAGCTTCGGGATGAAAGTGGCAACGTGATCTGGCATTTTTGTGCGACATAACGAAAGATATGGTGCAGTGACAGCTTTCCAGGCAAAGCTGCGCCTGTGGGACACTCAGATGCAGTAAGGAAACTTCAGTCACTTTATACTGACAAGACATGTTTCCAATTTGAACTGTTCAGCTATCCATCTGCAGTTGATGTAGAAAGAGCCCCTATAAACCTCCAAATGCAGCTAATAGACATCAGTGTAATAACACACTCAAAGCAGAGTATGCCAATGTGGGCACTGCACAGTTTCCAAGCTTCGTCCCTGCAACGGTGCCTCAACTCCGTCTACATGCTGCTCAGATGCACTACATGCTTGGAAGCACATAACTATGTGAGCGGCTTTTCTGTGGTGAAGATGAACAAAAACCCACAAAGGAGTCGTCTCACTGATGCTCACCTTCACTCCATCTTGAGGGTTTCCACCCCAAACACTAATGAACTGGCAGCCAAGAAAAGGGGCCAAGCATCTGGCTTTAGCACATAAATGTGTGTCTGTTATGATGATGTGATATGATGAAAAGTTTATTCTTTAATTTTGACGGGTGACTCTGCAGTCCTGACATTGGTACGTAGTTCATTCCACCACTGAGGCACCAGAAGACAGAAGAGTCATGATTTCGCTGAGCAAACTTTATTTGCTCTAAGCGATGCTGGTACCAGCCGGCCAGCTGATGTAGTGGAGCAAAGTGCTCACATTGCGGCATATGGTCAGTGGAGGTAGATGGGTGCAGTTCTGTTGATGGCCTTGAAGGCCAGTGGAGGTCACAGAGCAGGTCACAGAGGAGGGGGGTCACATAGAAGATTATGGGTATACTGAATGTGTGGCGTGCTGCAGTGTTCTGGATACGCTGTAATCTTACTCTATTCTTAAACTGCTCAAGCTCTGTCAGGTTGCATCGGGTTGGGGGCCTGAACGGCCCATTTCAAATCCAGCCACAAATGAAGACTGATGAAGAACCCGAGCAACAGTTGCTGTATGCAGTTTCTCTCCCATCTCAGCTGCTGAAGCTTTTAACTCCTTCAGAGTAGTCATGGGTGTCTTGGTGGCCCCCCTCGCTAGTTGTCTCCTTGCAGGGTCACTCAGTTTGCGAGGATGCTCTGCTCTAGGCAGATTCACGCACACAGATAAAGACCACACACTTTTATTAAATATTTGTGAGACTACAAGCACCGTCTGGCTGGACCTCTGTTGAATTAGGTCAGTCACTTTAAAGGGGGTGAATATTTATGCAATCACTTATTTTACATGAAATATTTTCAATTAATTTACATTACTTTGAGGATTTTTTTTTTTGTAAATTCTTGTGCAGAAAAGAACTTTGCAGAGTAAAAGCGCAACAACAATCCTCTTTCTTACATGGCAAGTTTTTCCTCACTCATATCGAGGGTCTAAGGACAGAGGGTGTCGTTCACTGTATGGACTGAAAGCCCACTGAGGCAATGCACTGTAAAAGCAAATAGTGTACCATATTAGAAATAACAAAGTTTACTAGATTTTAACCAACATGTTGAGTTTATTATCAGTTGCTATGTGTTGTGAACATAAAGGTGGCACTAGCTCTCAGAAATGGTATTATAACCCTAACCCTTAAGTTAACTTACTCAAGAGAGTCTGAGTTGAGAGTCTAATGAACAGTAGGTGGCGATAATGCCCCTTGTGGAGGTAAATCACAGTTAAAGAAGGTGCAGAAGAAAGAGCTTTGTCTTCATATTTGTACTGACTCACACAGCCCGTGCACAGCTTGCATTGTCAAAGAGGAGGAAACAACAAGTTTGAGTGCGAAAAAGACAACCACAGCAATTTTTTTCTAAAACATGTAATCTCAGTGTTGCTGATCTTAAACGATCCTCTTTCATCTGATATACTTGACACAAGTGGGGTTTTTTTTTCAAGAAAAATTGAAGTGTCATGTCATGTCATTGTCATTGTCTGTAACCGCTTATCCCTTTCCATGAGGTCACGGGGTGTTGCTGCTGGAGCCAATCCCAGCCTTGTCTCAGGGCGAGGGCAGGGTACTCCCTAGACAAGTTGCCAGCTCATCGCAGGGCCCTCACTGATGAGCAATGTGGGGTTCAGTATCTTGCTCAAAGACACTTTGACATGCAGCCCAGCCTTGCCCGGAGCTGGGATTTGAACTAGCGACCTTTCATCATTATTGTTTCTGGCGCCGCTCCAGGTGGCAGCCTGTAGCCGCAGCTCCCGTCGTGTTTTTTAACTTTTGTCTATTTGTTTGTTTTTTACTCCGTATCTTTTTGTGTAAAAGTCGTTTTTTTTTTCAAAAATTTCCCAGCTTGGGATTAATAAAGTATATCTATCTATCTATCTATCTTTTGATCACTAGACGACCTGCTCTACCCGCTGAGCTACAGCTGCCCCGAAAAATTGAACTAATTAAGTTATTTGAAAAGAACTGATCATGTTGTCAGGTTTACTAAACTTTCAAAGGTGAGTATTTAGTGCATTCAATAGTATGGTTAATTGATTTTAGTAAAGATTTAATGTTGAAGGTAGCAAAATTGTGCAATAGCAACTTGTGTTTTAGGATAGTTATCAAATACTTATTTGAGAACAGTGTGTGTAATTTGACTGAGAAGACTTGCTGATTTTTTAATTAGGATTTAAGTCAAAGTTGAAGTAAGCTAACATTAGCCTATAACTGTAGCAACTTGTAAGTTATTTCAAAGCCATATTTCTCCGTGAGGAGTTGCCTCACTGACATGTAACTTATTTCTGTTGAAAGCCCGAAATATGTGCTGTCATTTGATGGGTCGATAGGAGAGACAATGTGTTAATAATCTGACTGGGACATCAGCAGACACCTTACAACACAGCACTGTAGCATGTATGACTCAAAATGAATAAAAAAAGTAGTTAAAACACTGTGTTTGTGCAAGGAGCTACATACTGGTTAATGCAAGTAATGCAAGCAGCCACACACCGGTTTGTTGACTTTTGTGTCTTCCGGTAGCTAGACCAAACTAGTCAATCCATCGAGCGTGCACTTACTCCCTCACTGGCGGAGACGGAAACGTATTCCAGCATTTTCGTTTTTCTGTTCATAATGTACATGTCCATGTTACAACCTGTCATGAGCCATGAGCCTTCCAATAGCCTGTTAAGCCTGTTAAGTGCACGCTCGATGGATATACTAGTTTGGTCTAGCTACCGGAGGACACAAAAGTCAACAAACCTGTGTGTGGCTACTTGCATTACTTACCATTATTTTTCACATTTGCGTAAACACTTGGAGGCTAACCAGAAAGTTCAGTGTCCCTTCCAAGACTGTTCTTTTGAGACAAATGTCTATTCAACTTCTAATGCACATAAAAGAAAGATGCATCACCAGCAATGGATTGAGCAATTTAGACCAGGAATTGTTTAAAATATTAACTAAAACTGCAAGCAGTTATGAACAGGGGCCAAGCCCCCCCACGTGACTTGGACCCCGCAGACCACAGAGCCCATGGAAGTTAGCCCCAAAGGATGACGGGCTCGGGGCAAAAGTGAGGCCACAGGGCAATGTCTGAGCCGTGGTATGTACCGGAAAGGAGAAGTGCACTGGAAGTGCAAAAGGCTGAATGTGTGCCAATTTGGATTTGTTGTACTAAGCCACGCCCACATTGACCAGTATTGACCACGTTTAAGACATGGCCTCAGGATTGGCCCTACATCATACCGACCAAATTTCAGAAAAATCAGTGCAGCCGTTCAAACTTCCTATATTTTTAGCACCCTCTAGTGGCCAAAATTCGCCAAATTCGGCTCATCCCTTCCCAGTGTCATGGCAACCAAGGAACTCAAATTTGGGGGTAATAGCATTTAGTTTGACCGAGATATCAAACAGTTTACATTTTTATAGCTAACTAAAGAAATCTGTTCGTTAATCATTAGCGCATTTTTTGACTGAGCAAAATTCTTTTGACAACTTTAGATCAGGTCCAGCTGAAGAGTATACGTGCCAAGTTTCACGCAGATTGGACAAAATCCCAAGGAGGAGTTTGAAAGTTTTTGTGATTTAACGAAAAAACTTTCTAGGTGGAAGTGGGCGTGGCCATTGCAAAGTGATTCAGTTCCATTCAGGGAATCTGGGGATACAAGGTTTTTGAATGTGTGACATGTGGTGTTGGAGTTATAGGCAAAAAAGTGTTGGCCTAGGTTATAGCGCCCCCTGCCGGCAGATATATGTAGTTTTTTTGTGTCTGAGATATTTGCAGGAGTCTGGACCAACCCTCCAAATTGCACCACCCTTGCACGGTTTAGCCTGCAGCACCACTTTTAGCCGGAGAAAAATGAAAAAAAAATCCTTACAATTACAATAGGGTTCCTAGCACCGCTGGTCCGAGAAAAACACGAATCCTTGCATATGCATTCCCTTGGCCCCCCGAGCTTGGCCCCCTAACAATAATGATGTGAATGAAGGCACACAGGAGTGTACTGTCTTCAATGACAGTTCAGGCAGTGAAGATGAACTTGGAAGTGAAGAAGGAAAAGACAACTTGTATGAGTCAAAACATCAGCTAGAACACAACTTGGCTTCTCTTTTCCTGAAAATGCAGACAGTCATGCATATTTCAGACAGTGCAACGCAAGAAACAGTCCAGCAGTTGAATCAAAAGAATTCCCAGTTGTCATGCCTGTAGAATATAAAATAGATGGAGATGATCAGTCCTGTGTTTATGTCCCAATTCTTCAGATGCTACAGAAATTGTTAATAAACCAGAAATTCTGGACAAGGTGCTGACATTGATGATTCCTCAGGGCAATAAAAGAGTTACAAAGATGGCACACATTACAAAGAAAACTTTTTTCTTGGAACACAAATGTAGAATGACTCTTAATCTTTACATTGATGACTCTGAAGTTGCTAATCCTCTCGGGACATCTAGGAAGAAAAACAATATTTGTGCCATCTACTGGATTCTTGCCAACCTGCCAGCAAAACACACATCATCTTTGCATGCTATTCAATTAGCTCTTTTGTGCAAAACTAATGTGGTCAAGGAACATGACTACTCAAAAGTGCTCCACCCACTAATTCAGGATCAGATAATTTGGGTGCTCATTCACTCGCAGGTTTTCAATAAAGTTTTAATGTAAATCTGCCTTCCTGATTTTGCATGGCCACAAGGGAGGACATTCAACTCAAGGAGGCTCAATCAGGCTCATTTGAACACAGGACAAAAGAAAATCATGACCAGCAAGTTCATGAGGCTCTGCAGGACAGTGCATTAGTGAGGCTGTATGGTGTGACGAGCAGATATTCATTGAGTGATCATTTGGTTTACTTTCTTGCAATTGGTGGTTACCCTCCAGATCTGTTGCATGATCTGTTGGAGGGCACTGTTCCTGTGGAGATGGCTATATGTTTTAATGTTCATGAAAACTGGACCCTCCTGACACTCCTTCCACTCTTGATAGGTGATTGTGTGGTATGGAATGACAAGACATGGGAAATCTTAATGCTACTGAAAGGCTACTCGAATTGGCTGTGTTTTCCACTTTACAGGGGGCTCAGTTTAGTTTTAGGATTGCAAGATTTCAGAACACAGGGCTTTGCTTAGAGAAGTTTTTCCAAACTTTAAACAGCATCCAAAACATCATTACATAGAACGCTATCCTCAGTTGATGAGGATGTATGGGCCACTCAGAAATGTGTGGACAATCAGATTTGAGGGCAAGCAGAAATTCTTTAACCCTGTAAACCCCAAGCCAATTTTCTAGGGTTATGTTAGGATTAGGGTTAAGCAGTCATTGTCTGCTTCAGAAGCCTTGCAAGGAGTCTCCAACAAAAGCAACTTTGTGTGTTCCCAGCCGAGACCGACTCTGCCCCCAGCGCTCCCAAGGCAGAAAACCCACTGGGCCTTCAGAAACGAGAGTTCCTCAACAGAATATCGGCCTTCCCTCTGGCTATTGGACCGATGCGCCATGCCATATTCCAACCCAGAACTCTCAAGGACACCGAACTTCAGTGCCTCCTGACTCCCAGACAAAACAGGCTGAACGTCTTCATACAGCTGGATCCACACACGTGAGAATGAGTAGTGTCTCAAGTTCTGACTTCTGTCTAGGTTATGACTTCTAAGTTCTGACTTCTATCTTATGAACTTAAGAGAATTGAGATTAGGGTCTTGTTAGTATTAAAAATTACTCCCGTAATATTTAATACATAAAAACCTGACCCTTTAACTTCACCATCTGCCGACGGTCACATAACTTTATTACTTTCCTAATTACAGTCTTACATTTTCTGTTATCTTATGTTGTTCATCTAAAATTCTACCCCAAATTACTTAGTATTTTCGTATTTAAACATATATAATCATTTGTCTTTGTCTGGAACTTAATTTTAAGGTTGAGAACCGATGGATATGTAAAAAGAAGTCACTGCTTCAGAATACTGTGACTGTGACTGAATAAATTAATTTGAAATTGAACAAACTATATCGGATGCCCCCTGGACGCCCTCTCGGGAGGTGTTCCTGGCATGCCCCACCGGGAGGAGACCCCGACGAAGACCCAGGACACACTAGAGTGACTATGTCACTCGGCTGGCCTGGGAACGCCTTGGGATCCTCCCGGAGGAGCTAGGGGGAGTGTCAGGGGTGAGGGAAGTCTGGGTGTCCCTGCTCAGGCAGCTGCCACGCGACCCGGCCCCGGATAAGCGGAAGAAAATGGATGGGATGGACCTTGCCCGAAAATGTTTTTTTACCCCACTGTCTGTCTTGCTCTCTCTATCCACACTCACCTCACAATCTCTCTCTCCCTCTCTCTTAGACATCTGATGTAACAGAACAGCGCACAGTGGTTCTCCGTGGCCCTCCAGTCCTTCTTGGGGATGACCCAGAACAGTTTTTTTGGACATGCTTTGTAAGTTGTGTTACTACATTAGTGTCATTCATATTAGTGTAATTCACAAACAGTTACTTGTATGATTTAGTTTTGAAGTCAGGGCATAAAAGAAAAAAACTGTCATTATGAAAAGAGTTGTGGTTGTAGAAGGACTGTATGATTAATTTCAATACATACCTCTGCAATCTCATTTTTAAATGATAGGGGCAGGTATCGTTAAGATTTTAATGCTACTACTTAGGGTTGGGCAATAAACTGAAAATGTATTGAGGCTGAAACTTAGAACCTCTCACCGACTTGTTCTTGCTCATCTATGTTAACTGGCTAATACTTTCCTCAATATGTATGTGTTCTACCTCTGCTCCATCCAACTAGCCCTCGTTCACTCAATGCTGGAGGCATTTTCAGTTACCAAAAAAAACACAAAAAAAACTGAAACAATCGTGATATTGATTTGAAGTCATATTGCCTAGCCCTAGTCCTATGTACTGATACTGCATATTGACTTAAAAAACTTTTTTTTAAGAGAAAACAAACAAAACCAATTACAGTAGCTGAACCCCAAATTATATTATTATTACAATATACGGCTTCAGGGGATTAAAAGACAAATTTCCAATATGAATGAACCAGATTGGTCAAAAAACATGGCCACCACAGACCAATGTATTTTCGCAATGGACAGGGCTTAGAAATGATTGGCCACTGGCCATTACCCACCTGGTGGGTAGGTTCACAACAGGACTGGGAATCTGCCTACCAAAGCATGTTGAGCTCAACCTATAGGGGGCAGATTGCTGCTTGCAGCTACATTTACCCCGAGGGGGTAGAACCCTTCTAAAATTGTGCCGGTTTATTTACCTGCAAGGTCCCTATTGTTTTTCCAGTAATTATTATTAGGGCCCAAGCAGGGAATCTGCAAGGACCCTATTGTTTTTCTAAGAATTATTTTTTAAATCTATTTCTTTATTTTTTCTTCAAAATGATCGCATTTTTCACTGCCTGAACATACCTCAAAACCCCCAATACCCCTTTTTCGAACTCCTCCCAGGCGATTGCACCAATTTGCATGAAACTTGGCACAGAGCATCTGTGGACCATCCTGACAAAAAGTTATTAAAATAATTTAAATAGGCCAAACAATACTAAAGTTATTAAATAACAATTTCCTGCAGATTTCGTTGTGTGCATATCTCCACATTGGTCAGGTCTAATGATATGAAACTCAATTTACTTCTTCCCCATAGACCCCTGAAGCCCTGTGCAAAATGTTAGGCGATGACCACAAGGTGGTGCTCTTTAAGTTTAAGTCATTTATATCTCCACATTGGTTCATCGGATTAACGTGAAACTTAGTACAATTATTCTCAGAGCCCTCCTGAGGACAGCTGACGAAGTGTTTACTGAGCCGCCACTAGGTGGCACTCTGATGACCATCTAATTTAATATTTGTCACTGTGCCTGCACCACAACACTTACGGAAATGGTATTCATAGAGGTACTATAGAATGGCCCCTGTGACTCACGCACCAAAAATGACCAGCAGGTGGCACTATTTTCAATGCAAAATAGTTTTTAGCCCATAACTCCCACATAATATGTTGCACATATCTCCGTGTTCCCTGAATTCAGCTGAATTGTTTGGTATAGGCCACGCCCATGTTCGAGTTAAGTTTCCATTCGCAAAATCGCGACAAATGAAAAACTTCGAACTCCTCGCAATTTGAGTGATTTGCACCAAACTTTGCGTGAATCATCTGTGGACCCTCCTGGCAAAAATTATCTAAAGAATTTTGATAGTCCCTAAAACACCCAAAATATAAAACAACAAATTCCTGCATATTGTGATGAAAGCAGACAATCTTACACATCTTTACAAAATACTGTCTGATTATCACGTAAATGTTCATGATTGTGTTCCATGGACTGATGAGGCTTTGTGTAAAATTTGGTGCAAATCGGCCAATAGGTGGCAATCTGGTTGCATACAAAGAAATGTAGGACATATTGTTGGCTTTCAGTTGATGGCCCTATTTCAGATGTAGGACTTACATTTTAGCTGTAGAAGTCCTAGAGCGACAAGCACTCCGGCAGCTCTCCCATAAGCCGCAATGTTAATGTTGAGCCTAGGTTTCTGGAGGAGAGCAGACAGTACTTGTTTTGTTTCTCGCTCTGCCGCCGTCATTTTTCACTCTCCAGAAATAAAAATGACATCACAGATTTCGGCCATGTCTCCTGTTACTCAATATCTAAATATGTTGGCGATAACCATTACATTTTTTTCCAAACTGTTCACCTTTTAAGCTCTTTCAGCCCTCTTACTTTTTAGATTTCATCATGCAGCACACCCCATTAGTTAATCAGTTCTTCTATGATCTGGCTGGATTCTCTGGACTTTTTTCAAGATCTCCCAATAGCACCAGTGTGTTTGATAGAGTGGCGGCACACAGACACCCAAGAGCAAGCACAGTAAGATGGAACTTCCATATCCGTGCCATGAACACTGTGTTTGAGCACGCATGTGACATTATCCAGTGTTTTGAAACCATCAGGGGAGTGTGAGCCTACCACTCTGTCGGAAGCTTGAGGGTTTGTGCGGTTACTGGATGATGATACTTTCAGCTTTTTCCTGAAACTATTTCATTGCATTATGCCTCGTGTGGACATTTTCGTCAGCCAACTCCAGAAGCAGCCCATCAACTCAGTCTTTGTCCGGGGAATCATGCAGCAGTACACACAGTTTTTTTCACTTCAGCGAACATTATTCAGCACCAGCGGGAGCAGGCTACGAAATTATAAAGGAACAGCTTCCTCATCGGAAGATGTTGTGTGTAGAAGCCACAACAGCAGCATGCCCCGACAC
This sequence comes from Sparidentex hasta, assembly GCA_030272975.1. NCBI lineage: Eukaryota > Metazoa > Chordata > Actinopteri > Spariformes > Sparidae > Sparidentex > Sparidentex hasta. The sequence continues at coordinate 8,325 of JARJLU010018650.1, read as the reverse complement.
ACGTGGACTGCAAGGGCCCGTTCATTGCTGCTTGCAGCTTAAATTTAAATTTTTATTACTGAAAGCTACTTTATGACTTTTGAAGACTTCTTGGCACTACATTCAGTTTGTGTGTTGAAATTGTATATTTCTCCAAATCCAAAATTAAAAATTCAGAATTTTGTGGTTATGGCTTTGTCTGATTAAAAAAAAAAATAAACAAAACACCCGCTTGTCATACACTTCAACTTCACACATAAAAGTCACAAATTTGTCACTCTGAGTGGCAATTCTTTAGCACTGACATGAGTATAGTAGATTATAACAGACAAACCTGTGACTCTGAAAGAAAGTCAAAGTCTGTTTCTGTCGCAGACTGGCCTGCTGCCTGGTTACTGCTCACTGATGTATGTAAGCCCTAAACAGTAACCATCCCGGTATCATAGCACTGCTGCAAGACAGCGACAAGGCGCTGCTCTCCCTCCCTCCTACCCCAGTCCCATAACCAAGATAAAAACTGGTAAGTATCTGACTTTGCTACAAAAATGTTAAACTGTCGTCTGCCTGAAGCCCAGAAATAAGATAAAGATAAATAAGGTTAGAGGTTCTATTCTGTTCGGAGGTGACCATGCTTAAAAATGCATACACTTGCAGGTCTTTTGATGGCATTAGATAAAAAGTGACATCCAATGGCAATATATTGGATGTTGTGTCAATAAGTGACATCTCTGTGTATAGCTCCCTCTTGGTACAGTAAATATTATGAAAGCTGGCTCATTATTCTTGTTTTCCCATATCTTTAATAGCCTGCTTGCTCTATTCTGGGAAGGCTGGATGGTAACTGGAGGAACATGCTTAGATGTACAATCAACTAGGGATTTTTCACGGACAGGTCTAATGTATAGAGTGTTGTCATGTGCAGGATGCCACAGCAGGATGGATCGCTGGAGTATACAGCCACGCAGAAAAAAAAGAGTTATAGCCTAACACATGCTGTGAGTTGCCCTTATTTTTTTTTCGGTGTTCACCAGAGCAGCACCACCTCCTCTCCTTATTCAGGTGAGGGGGCAGAGTAGAAGTCAAACAGAGAACATCATCTCCGGGCCCATCATGCACTCTATTGCTATAAAAAGTCATGTTTACTTCTACACAGGCCAGGACACAGTTTGAAGGAGCTGGGGGATGGATTAGAGGTGGTTGGCTTCCTGTGAGTACCAGAGTGGGGGATTTTCTGACCATCTTCTTTTTAATCAACAAGACTAAAGCTGTCCTAGCAGAGTGTGGACATTAAACCCAAATCAAACAATGCATACATTTGGACATAACAATCAACATTCAGCTGATTTTGTTATCTTTACAGCCTTACCAGCAGAAGTTAAAAATGTAATGTTTGCCTTGAGTATCAGCACTAAAGGTCATGGTTTCATTTACATGATGAAAATGTTTCTCGTTCAGCAAATGTAACTGCAACAGGCTTGTTGATTCTGTTGGATGAAGGTGGAGCTGGAGGAGAAGGTCTGCGGCTCACCAAAAACAAGAGTTCATCCTCTTATGTGAACATCAGTTTCTTCACCATTCTGATTTTAGTTTGAGTAGTGTTGATGAATGTGAATAAATGTATATACATATGAGCCATTGAAAATGTATTTTTTTAGTAATTCCAATTGAATCTATCATATCTGAAATGCAGTCTTATTTGTAGGACCAAATTTGTGGACCAACCATATTTGGTCCAGACTCAAATTCAGATGAGCTATGGTAAACAGAGGGTAAATCCTGATGACTTCAGTAACTTTTCCCTAGCACTAAGATAAGGTTCACATTTGCTGATTCAAGTGAAATATCGGAAAAAATATTGGATGAATAATAATGACTTTTTTTGCAGATATTCATTCTCCCTGCAGGATGAGCTATAACAAGTTTGGTAATTACTCTTTTAAGCTAGTGACCATCATCGAAAACATGATCAGATCACCATTTTAATTTGTCCAATACTTGGTTAATAAACTAATTCCTGCTAATTAATAACTAACTAATGCCATCTAATGACATTCCCATCAGCCTCAGCTGTACTTGATGTTAAGTGCTGAGTAGCAAATGTTAACATGCTAAGACACTAAACTGAGACAATTAACTTTATCATTAACTTATATCAAACTTAATACAACCTACCTAACTTTTAGGCACCTAACAAACAAAATAATATTTTATGAAGGAATATGGCAAAGCTAAATATTTTCCCCAGTTTTCCACCCTCTTTTATACTTATTAGATCAGGGCGGAATTAGAAAATGTAGTTTTTTATTTCGGCCCTTGTAATAAATCTGGGGAAGTCATGTGTAAATAGTTTAGACAATGTGAATTGAATTTACAGTGAGCAAGTAGGCGTGTAAAAGACTTATTAATCTTCCATGTTACTGCAGATTTAATGAGCTGTAATGAATTATTATAATAATCAACACGAGGACATGCAAAAATGGTGTATAAACTGTTCATCATCAAAGTTCTGCAAAACATCTTGGGCAGGATATTCCTCCGCTGGATTCTCCAGCGAAGTAAGAAGACTGTTATGCCTGGGCTGCTATCATTAGAGCACAAGGACACTGTTGTCAGACCTGTGGCTCTCACAAGACTGATGACAGCCTGTAGACTTTCTTTCATGAAGGCCTCTGGGTAGTCTGCAGTAAATAAGGATCAGGTTAATTCACTTGTCTGTTCACATTTAGCAATACAAGAGCAAAGTTTAAACTCAAACAATTCATCTTTCATATAGCGCAAAGAGTCAATACTACAACACTAACACAGATACAAGTCTGTCGAAATGGGAGTTCCTGACACTGGAAACCCATCTGGTGCTGTGAAGCCAAGGCATCCTGGGTGGCAGAACAAGGCTAAAACAACTCTGTTACGGCCCCAAATTGAAAACAAACAAAGACTCAAACAAAAAAAGGCCAGTAACATATAAAGGACGCCGACTCAACACAGTCAATTTTAAATGTTTTTATTTAACAAAAGAAAAGGGCAAGAGTTCCTGGCCAAACTGAAAAAAAAAGAGAAGAGACCCCAGACCAGCCATGACCGTCGCATCTGGGGAATCCTCCAAACTAAAGCTGCCTAATCAAAACTACTAACCTACTAAGAGAAAGAAAACAAATATACGAAAACAGGACTACCAGGAACTCAAACCCGAATTAAAACAACAAAGCCCTGGCACTCTAACAGGCCAGGGAACTGAACCCAAACTCAAATCAACAACAAAGTATGACGTGTTGGCCAGGACACTGTCCCGCCCCTTTCAAAGAGTTCTCCTACAATAGGAATCGGGTAAAGCGGAGCAGGGCGGAGACAGAGAACACACACACACACACACACACACACACACACACACATACACACACACAGCACACTGACCTGGCCACACGTAACAAACTCTATCACTCCCTTAAAAAGGAAGCTTTAATCAAACACCAGGTTATCCTGACAGCTGCTGAGGAAGATAAAACACACACAGTGAACAACTTTGCCATAAAGAGTCGAGTTTATCATCAGCTCTGTGTGTGTACAGACGACACATTCAGTCATGCAGAAGATCAATATGACCCAGTTTCTGCCTTAGTACCAGCAGCGAGCTGCTGTACAGCAAATTACAGTATGATTTTACAGTGGGTTTGACCGCCATCCCCCTGCATATGTGTGTGTTTGTCAGTATTTTAGCTGTCTGAATGGAACACAGAGAAAAGAGGAGTGGGCTGACTTTCATGTTAATACGTTTGGAGTGTGAACGCTGGACTAAATACACACACACACACACACACACACACACACACACACACACACACACACACACACACAATAACAATGCCAGGCTGACAGGAAACCACACAGAGCAAAAACATATGCGCATCAAAATCTCTCTCCTACCTCAGACGCTCTCACCCACCCACATCTAGTTTGGACTCTGGCTCCATCTAGTGAGCAAAATATTTAATTAGTCATTCTACCCCTGTTGTGTGGCTGAGGATATACTGACTGCGTATACATTGATATGCATCAACCATAAAGCCAATTGGCAAATGAAACCAACTTTGACTACATTGTAGCCATGTAATATTCTGCAGGGAAATGCTGGATTCCTTGCATTCAGGACTAAGCTGCTGAGGCCTGAGCTGCCGTACAAGGTGATGGAGCTGCATGTCAGCAGGTTTCTCTATGGTGCCCCGGGAGAAGTCCCTGTGGATTTGGGGTCTCAGGACAAATTAGGCACTTGAGACTGGGTGAAAGGGGGTCCGGACTAAGAAAATCCTGTCTGTGGCGAGTGTTTGCCTTCTTGATGTCTAAAAGTGTTTCTCTGTTGAAAGTGATCTTGTTGTTGTTGATGCTGTGACAATTTCACATTTCAAGACCCCGAAAGTCACAACAAAGCAGCAATATTCAAGTGATTTAGACTCCTCTGAATGAAACGCCACCGAAATATGTCAACGTATGCAACCAGAAAGAATGTGAAAGACCAGGGTGCAAAGGTCCACAACCTTCTTTGCACTATATCATGTAAATATATATATACACATCAGTTTGATTCTAATTTCTTTCCTTTTTAATTATATTGTATATTTTATATTGTCTATTTGCTATTGCTCTTGTTCTTGTAACATTCTGACGCTGCTGTAACAAACAAATTTCCCCGTCTGTGAGACATTAAAGAATTTCTGATTCCGATTCTGATGGAAGTTTTGGGCGAAGGCTTCCTGGAATCACGCCACAATGTCACAGAGCTCATTGTACGCTATCTGAAAAACCAAAGCAGGAGCAGAGAGCACAGCCTGTCATTATCAGGCTGCACAGGTACCAGGTGAAGGAGAGGATCAAACATGAGGCCCGAGCCAGGAGGGGCAAGCTACAGTACCGAGGCTCCCCCATCTCCATTTGTGAGGCCTACGCTCCCGAGGTGGTAGAACAATGCCAGAAATACCAGGAGGTGATGTCAGAGCTTTACAACTTGGGCTTCAAACCTGCATTGCTATTCCCTGCCAGGCTTGTCATCATGATGAAGGATGGAGGTAGGAAGAGACTCTCCTCGGTCCTCGAGGCTAAAGGCTTCCTATCATCCATTCGCATGGAAGAGACCTGACGGGCATGGGCGACTATTAATCCCACCATGGATGAGCCATTGTCATGCTAACTGGATAACTGTGAGTTAACGTAATGCTAACTGTATAACTGTGTCTTTACCAGTCCTGGATGGGTTAATTTGCAGACTGTGTCCTTAGTAGGCGCAGTCATTACTGACTAGTATGAGAGCTGGTATATTGACTGTGCAGACTCTTGAACAGAAATCACTGGCTGGACATTTTAACATCACTAGCACGTTGTCTCGGCATCAGGTGTTTGCTAATATTTTTGAATTCCTTCTCTTTCATCTCTCTTTGTTCCCAGTTACACTAATATGAGAATGAATCCACTCTCGTTCTCACTACAGGAAGCTTGTGCACATGCAGTTTGCAGTTGGTTGCAACTGTATATTTTCTTTACCGCTTTTTAAAAAAGAAAGAAAAAAAAATCTTTCTCACTCTCTCACTGCTGCGGGCTTATCTGAAGTATTCTTGCCTTCTGTTACTCGTTTAGACAAAGGGTTTCATTAAAGTCTGACACTTTTCATAAACTGATGTATTATCAGTGCATCAGCACAACCTGATCGTTCTAACTCATGATAGACGTCATACATGCAGGCGTTTTGTTTATCTTAATTGATGATGATAGGAATACTTTCATGGCCTGTCTCCTTTAAGATGTCTGGTGCCCTGTGTTGGCTCATAATGACTTTCATTGTTACACTCTCCACGCGTATTTACATCGTTTAACTAGTTCTACCTCATAATTGATGTTATACTTGCAGGATGTTCTGCTGATTTTAGACATTTTATAGAGCTAAAGATATGCAAGTCTTACTCAGTAAGCTATTTGCCTCTGCTCACCTTTTTAAATTATTTGCACACCTGGTCTAGAACACAGTACTTTATTTTTCTGTTTACTTAAGTTTTTCTCTGTGACTTGTAGGGTCAATCATTGTTACCATAAAGGAAGAGATCCCGGAAGCTTAACTCAGCTGTTGGCTGTGAGCCGGAGAGCTCAGATGATGTTCCTTGTTTTGGGTGTAGCGCTCAGGGTGGTCACAGATGTTGTCATTGTTTTGTCTTTTGTCTTTTTAATTTTTTTATTTTAGTTAATTAATTAATTAATTAATTAATTTTACCCTCCTCCCCCACTCTCTCATCCCCTCCATGACAGTACAGAATTCATGGGACCATGCAATGCCAATTTATCTATTTATTGTTCCTACAGATGACTAATGTCGTGAAGACAAGTAGTGGAGTGTGTCTAATTTCCTGGAATACGAAGGGCATGAACAATGCAATTAAAATTGGTAAAGTCTTGACACAGTTACAGCACCTTAAAGGGAACGTGATGCTTCTGCAAGAAACACATCTTAAAAGATCTGACATGCCACGTATTATGAGGGCAATTATGATACAATGAACTTGGCCTCATATTACGATTTGAACTCACAATGAAGATATGGAGTGTAACCATTGTGCGACCCACGTCAGTGATTTTACACACAAGAGCTATCTGAAAACTAAAATCATACTTGGTGATAGACATGCAGTTCATTCTTGAATGCTGCCTGGTGCAATCTTGGATTAACAACCAACAATGATAATTTGAGCAATTAGTTAATAAACAGTCTGGCCCTCTCTGCTGCACTCTGGGGGAAATGTGATGGTGAGAAAGCGCAAATATTGAGTATGGATTTGAATACATCTTTTACAACTGAAAGGTGTTTATGAAATTGCTATGCTTCACTACACAACTACAAACAACTGCTAGTTTGAATGTTTATGATAATGTGGATCTATAATTAATATTTGATATCAAGTGAAATCAAAGGTAAGTTGCATCATTATAGGTAGTACAATTTGTCTGATACTTAATTTCTTCAATCAGGCTTCTATTCACCACCTCACCATCAGCTCTGCCAGTTCTCCTTGCCACCAAAATGTACGTATGCATAGGGATGTAATGGTTACCGGTGTCACAGTAAACCATGGTAAAATTACCGATGATGACGGTTACCCTTTAAGTTTTAATCAACATGGTGACCGCCGTGGTCGATAACCACGGTGTGGAAAACTTGCGGAGCCCTGTAACGGTTGGACTAAATGTGTTCGTGTCCTCGGTACTGGCAAGTCAAGGGTAGCTTGAGCAATGAAGCAGCATGATTAAATCGACCAAAGTTCTCCTTGAAAGAAATTATTAGAATTAGAAGTTATTAAGTTAAATAAGTTGTTAAGTGAAATTAATTTTCAGTTGAATAAGTTGATCCGCAACTAAGCACTAGAAGGCAAGACATTAGTGTGTTTACTGTAGGCCTTTTGGATGTTAACTGGCTGCTGGGATGAAGCTATACTCAACATACTTTACTAATTATGATTTCTTTAAGTTTTTTAAGTTAAGAATCTGTCACTTTCTTTCACTTTGTTTTGACTGTAGACTTTCCCTAGAAGGAGTATTTCAATTTCCCTGATACCTTTTATGTGAATGTGTCAATATTCATTGCAAACATATAAAAAACTCTGCACTCTGCTGCAAAAGGCCACATATACTAATTAAAAACCTTTGACTGGCTCATGCAGATTGGCTCTGGACATCCTCTGACTTCTCCCTGCTGATTTTAAGCTGTTTGTTCTTCTGCTGTTCTGACATATGACAAGCTAAGCCTTTATTCGTTGTAATTCCCGCCGAAGTAATTACAGTGGACACCACAGATATATCCAAACGACAGCACAGCTGCTGTGTGACCAACCACACTGCTGTTAATATACAGGTAAAGACTGTATTGGATCACATAGGAGTGTCTTTGTGTATGCATGTGTTTAAGAATTACCTCAATGGCCACTGTCCACAGGATAAGCTGTGTCTCTGATTCGGGGAAGTAAGCCTTGACTTGTGGAGACATGCCAATCAGCGCACAGTTAGTGACAATGGCGATCACACTCATGGCTTCAAAGGCAAGCTGGACACAGGGACAGCAATAGAGCAACAGTAAGTGTCAACAGTCAGAGGTCTTTTGTGCCCACTGGGCGCTGTGCAGAGCTACCATTGTCTTTTTAATCACCTGGTATTGTCGAGATTGGAAGAACAAGTTAGAAAATAAGATAAGACAATGTTTTGTCCCTGGAGCAACATAATATTCTTGCAGATAGTTTGGTCAGAAAACATTTTAAACAGAAGTGGAATACGGGAAATGTTGTGAGGATATGTGTGTGTGTGTGTGTGTGTGTGTGTGTG
>JARJLU010018648.1:0-32036 GCA_030272975.1 Sparidentex hasta | reverse complement strand
ACAATGAGAAAGTCATTCAAAGTGACACCAGATGGGAGTTAAATATCTCTGCAGTGTCAAAGTCAGATGAAGGATTCTACAAGTGTCAACACTCAGGAAAAGAGTCAGCACAGAGCTGGATGTCAGTTCAGGGTGAGTAGGATTAAAATGATTCTTCCATTTTCTTTCTGTAAACTGTGTTTCTGTCTGAGAAACAAACTTTGTATTTTGTTTGTGTTTATATCTTTATCATGGTTTAATGTGACACAACTGTCATATTATTAAAATGCTTTGCCAAGTCAGTTTTACAAACACATTATATAAGTTTATTAATAGTTATAATATTTACTATTTTTACAGCAGTGTCCAGGCCTGAAAGCTCTTCAGTTCCTGTCCTGTTGATTGTTGGGCTGGTTTGTGGAGTCGTTTTTGTTATTCCTCTGCTCGTTTTGCTTTGCTACAGAGCGTCTGATGGTGAGAACTTCTTCTTTTTTTATTAGATGATTTTTAATTATTCAAATACACACACATACTCTGATCTGATGAGATAGAGCAGCAGTATAACAACCATCTAACAACAATTGTCTTTTTCACAGATTCATGCTTTGTCAGGTAGGTGCAACACTCTCTCATCTCATGTTGAACATAACATCAACACAGGTTTATGTTCCTATTTAAATGTATTGTATCTGATACGTGTTGTAGACCAGTCCAGTCTGAGAGTGCCAACAGGGATTGTGTGGACTGCCAAAGTGATAATTACTCCGTTCTTCTCCATGGTAAGCAGTTCAACTTATCAGTATGTTTTAGATGACATGTTTTGAATAAACAAAATATCTGATGATGTTAAATTAGTATCAAATACCAACCTTGTCTTGATATTTATTTCTCTGTAGGTGATGTTTGTGTCTATGAAACAATCAGAGGCCCGCAGGAAGCTGAACATGGTACAACTGACAATCCTTTAAATTTTAAAAGATATTAAACAATTCAAATTAAACCAATGATGCCACATATGCTTTGACTGATGTAGAAACAACAGGTAAAAAGTCTGAATACTTTTTTTCACGTGGAGAGAATGACATGCAATAGCTGAAATCTCTTGGTAGGATCGGCAGCGTCTAAACAAAGTACAGGAAGTTGGTTTTCATGCATTCCTCTGATTCTTCCGATAGATGATGAACCAGAAGAGAGCTCTGTTTACATGAATGTACAGATGAGATCAGCCGCAGGTACAGTCAAGTACAACAGTCACTTTGATGATAAATAAACCCACCACCATAGATAGTTGTATTCAAACAATTTCAACTCAAAATCGTTTTTTCCTTTGCTTTTTCTGTCAGGTCAATAAAGAAATCTGTATCAACAAAACCAACGGAGCGGACGACCACACGAAAAATGACGTCTGTGAATTTGCAGCTTCTAATGTAATGTGCAGCATTGCTGTCCAAATATCAGGCAGTATTTCATAAAGTCTGTCTAAAAGCAGATAGTTTAAGCGTAATATATTATGTGGTTTGAATTTTCAACAGGTGTGTAATAATTAGTGTGTGTTCTGTTATTTTTCTTTGGTATATGGTACTGTCACATTATTCTAAATTTGTTTTAAACTCCTGTAGACACTGTTATGCAACGTTAAAGTCAGCATCTTTTGCAGTTTTTGATTGATTAAAGATTTAAACATTTATGACATCCAATGTATTATATGCGAAACATCACACATCCCTTTCTTTTGAATTTTTAACAGTTTGATTGACCACTTTATGCAGCTGTAGCAGAGCATGATATCATTTTGATCTCATGAAAGTCCAGCTCTGCTTCAAAAGCTGCTTGTTTGCAGGTTTCCGCTCTGCTATCTGATGAGTTTTCGTGATAACTAACGATAAGATAATGATATGAGGAAATGCAGGTACCACATGAGTGTACATCTGTCAGCAACAGTTTAATACATACATTTACAATTCATCCATCCACTCATGTACATGCAGTATGTGCAGATGTATATATGTTTATTGGTCCTCATTCATCATCCTTGTCCCTGAGTAGTTCAATAAATATCAAATGGAGTTGTTGTATTTGTGTTTTCTTTTAGGGCAGAGGTGGAGGTCAATCTCATCAGAATTTACAACTTTCAGATGTATCACTGATTTATTTGATGTACATAATTTTCCTCCGAATTCATTAATCAGTTGATGAGTTAAATGATGGAGGTGGTGCCCTTTAGGGTCATGTAACTATGTTACTTAAAGTTGGAGGCTTTCTTATTTGAGTCACAACTTACTGATAATGGCTCTGGGAAGAGGGTCCCTGTGTCCCCATACCAGGTGGTGTACTGTCCTATTTCACTGATTCTTTCTTTCTTTATTTCATCAACACAAATTTTTGCACGAAAATGAGTTGGTATATCTTTGTGGTTGACAGGAAGTGTAGATGTGTTCTAAGAGTTATGTGGCAAAACGGAAGGAACATAAGACACTTTATCAGATGCTGAAGTTGAAGAAACTTTATGCTGTCATTAACTTAACACGTTTGAAGAAAACATTTCTCTCAGAAGCACTGCGTCCGGCTGGATGTGAAGATGGGGCACATTTTGCTCTGTGTGCTGGGGTTATTCTGTGAGTACATCTGTCACTTATTTTCTTTGACTTTCAGAGTCCGACTCATGAACATGGTTGTTTTACACAGATGAGCTCTGCTGCTGATTTGGCTTTTGTCACCATGCATGAACAGCATTTAGTCCAAGCTGTTGTAATCAATATGAGAGATTATTTTATTTGTATCTTTCCTCTGTGGTAGAATATAATCACAGAAATGTGTGATGATGTCGATTGATAAGAGGCTGATGAAACTCTGTCTGGAAACTGAATGCTTGTGATTATTGTCTAATTAACTTTTCATCTTTATTTTAGTGCTGAATACACTGCCCTATGGACATGCTGAAGGTGAGCAATTGTCTTTTATCTATTTACAAATATTTACCTTTTTTTCCCTGTTCATCACCTATCGTCCAAACAGTTGGCACTGTTCCTCACTGTCAAAATGGTCTTTTTTTTTCATTTGTGTTTTCTTACTCTGAACATGAACAGTTCCAAACAAGGCTGTTGTGACTCTGCAGCCAAACTGGTCTGAAATATTCAGAGGAGAGAGGATCACTCTCAGATGTGAGATCAAAGATGGAGGAGACACTGAGTGGGAGTATGAATGGAGAACACCCAGCTCAGAAAAACCTTCAAATCAAAGTGAACTCAGCATTAGATCTGTTTCTGCATCCCACAGTGGAGTCTACAGGTGTAAGGGCAGAAAGAAAAGAGAAAAGTCTTCAACAGATTGGAGTGATCCCTTCATACTGACAGTATCAGACAGTAAGTCACATCACATTTCTTTCAAAGTGAAGATTACACAGTTCATTAAAAGGCTGTTTTGGTTCATGTAAATTTTAAATATAAATCTTCTAGTTTGTATGTTTTTCAAGATGTGCTTGATTTCATTTTCAAAAATCCTTTTTCCAGAGGCACCTCGGCCTGTCCTCAGTGTGTATCCATCATGGCTGAGTGCTGGAGCCTCAGTAACTCTTAACTGCAGAGTTAAAGATCAGTCTGCAGGATGGAGGTTCTACTGGTATAGGATTGCTCCTGCTGTATCACAAAATAGATACTTGGTTGAGCTGCTACCTGGCAGCACCAATGGAACTAAACGTGACTTCTACATTGTTGATGGACAGACACACACAGCAGGATATACGTGTGCAGCTGGAAGAGGAGATCCAGTGTTTTACACTGAATTTAGTATTGCTAAGTTCGTCTGGTCTGCAGGTCAGTCTGTTTCTTGTCATATAATCAACTCTGTAAGTAACATACAGTAACTTGATGGTTCACAAATAATTGGCTGTGTATGTTCATACTGCTGGAATGGAAGAAGTTAATTCATGGTTGTGACCTTATGATCTTTACTGTCTCAGTAACATCAAGTCAAACTTTATTTTTCTCACCTTACTGGGTGAATTTACAGTCTGTTTGACCTCTTATCACATGTTGTTTTTAAGATTTTCACTCATCAGCGTCTCTCACAGTGAGTCCTGACAGAGCTCAACACTTCACCTCTGACTCTGTCTCACTGAGCTGTGAGGGAAACTCTGCTGAGTGGAGAGTGCAGAGGTTACCGCTTGAGTCCAGATACTGGTCAGACTGCACCACTTGGGGGACAATGACTGGATCTACATGCAACATAGACACTTCCAGGCCCAGTGATGCAGTGTACTGGTGTGAGTCTGGATCAGGAGAGTTCAGCAACGCACTCAACATCACTGTGCAGGGTATGATTTTATCATATTTTGTTTTTTTCTAATATAAATGATCCCATTGTGTGTTGAGGAGTACAGTACACTGACATGTTAAGAGTTTGGTCCAATGCTCTGCTTTATGATATTTCAAGTGATAACATGTTTTCAACTGATAAACATTGTTAAGTATTCAATTAAACTGCATTTTTAAACCTGTACTGTGCAGTGTCAGCTTTACCTCATCATGATTATGATTGGGTGTCAAATGCAGTAGAGTTTGTAGATTTATGGGTCCTCTGTACTTCATTTTTAATTGCAATGAGTGAAGTTGCAAAAGTCCAAAAGTGTCAGTGCTACGATCAAATTACAAAACGTTCCTCCATACTGCTGCAATCAAACGAGTCGAGTCTCTGTACTAAATGCATCCTGTGAAAGGCTACTATTATTTGGGTATTCTGGGAGACTGGTGTGATCCTCCCAGTCAGAATGCAGTTGTCTTTCAACAATGACACAATATTTTGTCTCCCTAAATTGCAACTTAAAAATCAAATAAAAGGAATTGAAGGAAAATTGAGCTGTGTGGGCTGCACTAATGTGTAAGTTTCATTTTGTTCTAAATCAAACAGCCAACAGACCACAGGCTGAACTGAGGGCTGATGACAGAGACATTCCTGTAGGGGGCAGTGTGACCCTGACCTGCTCTGTGAAGCCATCATCATCTGGTTGGAAATACTTCTGGTACAGAGGAGAGAAAACACCTGAACCTCTGAGCTCTCAACTCTCAACTGGACCAATCAGAGTCTCAGAGGGAGGAGTCTACTGGTGCAGAGGAGGAAGAGGAGATCCAGTTAACTACACAGAGTACAGTGATCCAGTCACCGTCTACAAAAATGGTGAGTTTGACATTTGTTTTTTTAACAGATTTTAAAAAAACAAACATGTTGTGATCATAATTATTGATTGATGAAGTTGAATTTATTATCATTCGATAAGAATTGTCATTTTTATTTCCTCACCATGAATTCTTGAACTTGAACAGTTCCAAACAAGGCTGTTGTGACTCTGCAGCCAAACTGGTCTAAAATATACAGAGGAGAGAGGATCACTCTCAGATGTGAGATCAAAGATGGAGGAGACACTGAGTGGGAGTATGAATGGAGAACAGCTACAGACGAAAAAACTTTAAGTCCAAAAGTGCACAGTATTATTGTTTCTGCATTCTACAGTGGAGTCTACAGGTGTAAGGGCAGAAAGAAAAGTGAGAAGATTTCAACAGATTGGAGTGATTCCTTCATACTGACAGTATCAAACAGTAAGTCACATCATATTTAAAAAAAAAAAAAAAGAAAGAACATTACACAGCTCTTAAAAAGCTGTTTTTGTTCATATATATTTTAAATGTAAATCTTCCAGTCTGTTTGTTGGTCAGGATGTAATCGATTTGTACATGTTTTCATTCTGAAAACTCATTTTCCAACAGAAGCCCAGTCTGTCCTCACTGTGTCTCCATCATGGCTGAGTGCTGGAGCCTCAGTAACTCTGAACTGCAGAGTTAAAGATCAATCTGCAGGATGGAGGTTCTACTGGTTTAAGGCTGTTCCCAAACTATCAGAGAACACCCACAGCACTGAGCTGCTACCTGGCAGCAGCAGTGGGACTGAACAGGATTCCTACATTGTTGATGGACAGACTCACACAGCAGGATATGCGTGCACAGCTGGAAGAGGAGATCCAGTGTATTTCACGTATTCCAGTCAACCTCAGTTTGTCTGGTCTGCAGGTCAGTCTGTTTCTTGTCATGTCATCAGCTGTGTAATTCACATACAGCAGCTTGGCGGTCTACAAAAAATTGGCTGTGTATCTTTAGATCCTGAGGATACCCCTGTCCCAGAGGTACTGTACCAGCTCTCTGTTATACGGTTTTACATTAAAGAGGGATTTAAATTGGGACTGCTTAAACTGGTAGTAATGAGACTCGCCTAGCTTCTCATTCCCAAAGTCTGAGCGCTTACCCCGCTTCTGCTGGTTTGGCACCTGACCTGAATATGCCCTGAGTCAGGTACGGCCACCAGCCATGCCTGTTAATGGCAGCTCTCCTCTAAATGACCTGTGCACTTGGTGGTGCTAGGTTGGATTTTAGGAGTCTTTGGTACAACCTGAGGGACTGTTACAATTTGTTAGGCTAGAGAAGCCTTTAAGAACATCAAAGATATTTTCGCAATCTGGTGGAGTTTATAATCTGAAGATCTATGGGCTCTTTTTGACTTCTTATCACATGTTGCTTTTCAGATTTTCACTCATCAGTGTCTCTCACAGTGAGTCCTGACAGAGCTCAACACTTCATCTTTGACTCTGTCTCACTGAGCTGTGAGGGAAACTCTACTGAGTGGAGAGTGATGAGGTTTTCAACTGAGGACAGATACCTGTCAGACTGCCCCACCTGGGGGACAATGACTGGATCTACATGCAAACTGAAGACTTACTGGCTCAGTGATGCAGTGTACTGGTGTGAGTCTGGATCAGGAGAGCTCAGCAACGCAGTCAACATCACTGTACAGAGTATGATTTCACTACATTTGTATTTTCTAATAAATTATCCCATTGTGTTGAGGAGTGCAAGACGCTGACATTTTTAGGAACTTTGTCCAGCACTCTCTTTTACTATTAAATACTTCATTTCTCAAGAAATAAACTATTTTCAATTATTAAACATAGTTAAGTATTTAATTAAACATTGATTTAAAACCAGTACTACATGCTAGCACTGCAGCTTTACCTCATAATGACGACAGCTGAATGTAGCATGCATTAAGTTTGCCTAGGTTTAAGGGAGATCTGAACTTTTCAGATTCAACCAACTGAATATCCCTCTCCTCACCCTCGCTTCCAAGGATGTAGAATGCTGAAAACCGGCAGGCCCTCTGTAGACCCAGTGTTTTGTTCAATATTAATACAAATGTCTCAAATAATTGCTGCCTTTTGTAAACTGGGTTTTTTTTCTGTGAAAGAAATTGAGTCAAAAACTGAAAAAGTTTTGTTTTCAGACAACTTCACCTGTTGGATTCAGCACTTTGTGAATTCAGTTTTAGAAACATGCCATGATACAAGTTCATTAACAGTTAATTTTTCCCATTTATTGCAACAGAGCCTGAAGGGTATTCATTTGCTGTTCCGTTGATTATTGGGCTGGTTTGTGGAGTCGGTCTTGTTATTCCTCTGCTTGTTCTGTTTCGCTACAGAGCATCCAACGGTGAGAGCTTCCTCTTCTGTTATTAGATGTTTTTTGATTATTCAAATACACACACATACTCTGATCTTAGGCAATAGAATAGCAATATAACAACCATATGACAGCAATGTCTTTTTCACAGATTCCTGCTTTGTCAGGTAAGTGCAACACTCTCTCATCTCATTTTGAACATAACATCAATGTATTTTTCTGATCTTATTTAAATGTATTGTATTTGATACGTGTTGTAGACCAGTCCAGTCTGAGAGCACCAACATGGATTGTGTTGACTGTGAGATTGATAATTACTCCACTCTTATCCATGGTGAGCAGTTCAACTAATCTTTATTTTTGTTACATATCATATTTCAAACAATCAAAAAAATCTGAGCAATTACAGTTTGTATCATGAACTAAGCTTGTCTTGATTTTCATCTCCCTGTAGGGGATGTTTGTCTCTATGAAACAGTCAGAGGCCGTCAAGAGTCTGAACATGGTACAGTTTATACTTTGACAATCCTCTGAGTTAAAACTATTTATTTATTATATTATTTCAAATGACTCCAATGATATGCCATATTTTTTGATTGGTCCTAAAAAAAACGCTGAGAGGAGTGAGTACTATGTCGTGAGAAGATGACATGCAATAGTTGAGAATACTTTGTAGGTCAGCAGTGTGTAAACAACGTACAGGCAGTTGGTTTTCATGCAGTCATCTGATTGTTCTTAAAGGGATGGATGAAGAACCAGAAGAAAGCGCTGTTTACATGAATGTAACAGAGGAGATCAGCTGCAGGTACAGTCAAGTACAATAGACTTTGTTCAAAATTTAAATGCGAAACTGAAATAGATAGTATGGCTCAGAAATGGTCAGTCACTGTCACATTACATGGCATAACAGGTTAAAATGTCACATTCTTGATTGTTAGATTACCATTTGCTTTGGTTTAATTCTAGGTCAATAAAGAAATCTCCATCAACAAAACCAATTGAATGGGTGACAACATTGTAAACTATATGCTTGTATTTAGAGCATTTATGTTATCATTATGTGCACATCTGCTTTTCGAATACCGCACAGCATTTTGTGAATGTTAATCTGTGAGCAGGTCTTTTTAAATAAATATATCATATGATTTGGGTCTTCTACAGATTATCACATGTAATAATTGAAATGTTTTGATGTTTATGCTCAGTATCTCTTCTTTTGTTGTCTTTATTCTTTCCTCCTGTAGACACCTTTGTTATTGTTTGTTGCTCCACAAAACAAATATTTTGTGCCTCGATATTCTTGATTTGAAAGTTGTCATATTTTGTAGTTTTTAATTAAATCGCCTTACATATTGACATCAATGAATGTATTTTATGTATAAAAAAAAACATCCTGTTACACATACAAGTTTTGTTCTGTCTACTGAAAAAGGTTTGAGATTTACTTTATTTTAGTTTCACCTGGATGTATTTTACTTTTTATTTTGTGTTTTTTAAAGTGTGGTTGGTCTTTTTAAGCATCAATAAACTTGCTGTCAGTAGAGTTTCTAACAATTTTCTAACAATTTCTTCTTCACTTTAGTATTATAAACAAATGTATGTTCAGGACAGCATATCACTTTAGGTGTCGACATCTTCAGTGTTGGGAGCCATGTATCTATCTCAGTTTAACAAGAGTGGAGATGACAAACTACCCTACTAAACTCCATTACTGATGTGAACATACACTTACATAGTTACAAGCCACCTAACCTGGAAAAATCATATCTTATTTGCAAGAAAATTAAAACAAATGTATACAAAACAAGTATAAACACAAAAGCAAATTCAGCAGAAATCAGCAGAAAATCTATATATAAAATATCTTACAAACAATATGCTGTCAAATTGCTCACAATATTGTTCATCTGATGTTGGATGGCACAAGCTGAATAAGTCAGATACACACTGTTCAGACATGAATGTGAACATATCGTTGTCAACACGTCTCTTATTTTGCTGATGATGCACCTCTCTTCATGAACTTGGACAAAATTGCAATAAATACTGTTGAAACATGTCAACTTTGTACATTAACCCCAAAACATAATCAGTGCAATTCCTAGTTATACTGCCTACAGGTTTTTATATATATATATATATATATATATATATATATATATATAAGGTTTAAGGAAAGTCCTCTCTTGCTTCAAATAGTCTGCCACATAAAGAACGGTGAATAAGAAGTCTTTTTCCAAGTTTGGTGTGAACAAACTTGATAATGTGGCCTGAACAGAGTGACCTCAACCCAATCTGGCACCTTTGAGATGACTTTAGACTTCAACTGTAAACCAGGCCTTATTAGCCAACATCAGTAGAAAACCTCACCTCAACTCCTGTCTACACTGTTATGCAACGTTAAAAGTCTGAATCTTTTGCAGTTTTTTATTGATTGAAGATTTAAACATTCAGACCATTTAATATATTACATGTGAATGAAACTCTAACTCTGCTTCAAAAGCTTCTCATTTACAGGATTATAGCATTCATCCACTTTTGTTGTATATGCAGTGTGTGCAAATGTACGTATGTTTAGTGGTCCTTAGTCATCATCCATGTCCCTGAGTAGCTGAATAACTATCAAATGAAGTTGTTGTATTTGTATTTTGTTTTGTTTTGTTTTGTTTTGGGTTTTTTTGGACAGAGGTGGAGGTCAATGTAAATAGCAGGAAGTGTAAACAGGTGTTGTAAGAGTTATGTGGAAAGGGGAAGGAAGATAAGACACTTTATCAGATGATGAAGTCGGAGAAAAACTCTTGTCATTAACTTCTCCATTTGCTCCATCAATACTAATGCAAAGAAGACATTTCCCTCAGAAGCAGAGTGTCCGGCTGGATGTGAGGATGGGGCACATTTTGCTCTGTGTGCTGTGGTTATTCTGTGAGTACAGTCATCACTTTTTTCCTTTTTTGACTTTCAGAGTCCGACTCATGAACATGGTTGTTTTACACAGATGAGGTCTGTTGCTGATTTGGCTTTTGCCACCATGCATGTGCAGCATTTGGTCCAAGCTGTTGTAATGAATGTGATAGATTGTTTTATTTGTTTATGTCCTCTGTGGTAGAATATCATCACAGAAATGTGTGATGCTGTTGATTGATTGCTGTTGGCTGATGAAACTCCAGATGGTTTTTAAAGATGTATGATTGTTGTCTCATGAACTTTTCAAACTTATTTTAGTGCTGAATACACTCCCCTATGGACATGCTGAAGGTGAGCAACTGTCTTTTATCTATTCACAAATATTTACTTATTATTTTCCGGTTTATTGCCCATTGTATCACTCTCACTGGTCAGTTTGTTTTTTCATATACCTATCATTTTACTCCATGTATCAGGACACATTTTACAATGACTACATTGATGCCCTCTTTAAAGTATGAGTGTTGTTTTTTTTTCTAATCGCACAGGTTTGTTGTATCACCAACAGGTTTGAGGTATTATTTCATCATTGAGTAATACAGTTACTAATTACACAGAACTGTCAGCATGTGGTTCAAATCATCCTTCTCATTTCAGATACTCACATGGCTGCCACAGCCTGTGTTTGAGTTTTATCTGTCAGAGCTTCAGAAGTCCAAAAGCTCCAGTGCTATAGTCAAATTACAAAACATTCCTCCATACTGCTGCAGTCAAGCAGTCAAGTCTCTGTACTAAATGCGTCCTCTGGAAAGCTACTAGTTTTGGGGTATTCTGGAAGACTGGTGTGACCCTCACAGTCAGAACGCAGTTGTCTTTCAACAATAAAAAAACATTTTGTCCTCACAAATTTAGCATTCAAGAGTGCAACTTTAAAATTATATAAAAAGAAACACAGGAAGAGAGGGGTGTATGACATGCCAGAGAGGTTCTTCACCAGGTTTAAACTGATGTGTTTTCAGTGGTCAAATAATTCAGTGTTAATATTAATGCAAATTTAAGTCCAACAATTCAAGTATTTCTCACCTCTGTGGGCTGCACTAATGTATAAGTTTCCCTTTCAATGTCTTTGTTCTAAATCAAGCAGCAAACAGACCAAAGGCTGAACTAAGGGCTGATGACAGAGACATTCCTGTAGGGGGCAGTGTGACCCTGACCTGCTCTGTGAACCCATCACCGTCTGATTGGAAATACTTCTGGAACACAGGAGAGAAAACATCTGAACCTCTGACCTCTCAACTCTCAGCTGGACCAATCACAGTCTCAGAGGGAGGAGTCTACTGGTGCAGAGGAGGAAGAGGAGATCCAGTTTACTACACAGAGTACAGTGATCCAGTCACTATCCACGAAAATGGTGAGTTTGACATTTGTTTCAGAAACAGAATAAAAATGTATGTTCTATTCACAGTTGTTGATTGATAAAGCTAAAGACATTGTGTTTGATGTGGATTTAAGTTTTTGTTGTTTCCTTAACTGTGAATTCTTGAACTTGAACAGTTCCAAACAAGGCTGTTGTGACTCTGCAGCCAAACTGGTCTGAAATATTCAGAGGAGAGAGGATCACTCTCAGATGTGAGATCAAAGATGGAGGAGACACTGAGTGGGAGTATGAATGGAGAACAATCAGCTCAGAAAAACCTACCAATCAAAATGAACTCAGAATAAGATTTGCTACTGCACACCACAGTGGAGTCTATTGGTGTAAGGGCAGAAAGAAAAGTAAAAAGTCTTCAACAGATTGGAGTGATCCCTTCATACTGACAGTATCAGACAGTAAGTCACATCATATTTCTTTTGAAGTGAAGATTATACAATTCATTAAAAGGCTGTTTGGTTCATGTAAATTTTAAATGGAAATCTTACAGTTTGTATGTTTTTCAGGATGTATTTGATTTCATTTTCAAAATTCTTTTTCCAGAGGCACCCCGGCCTGTCCTCAGTGTGTATCCATCATGGCTGAGTGCTGGAGCCTCAGTAACTCTGAACTGCAGAGTTAAAGATCAATCTGCAGGATGGAGGTTCTACTGGTATACGAGTGCTCCTAAAATATCAAAAAATGTATACAGCAATGAGCTGCTACCTGGCAACAGCAGTGGGACTGAACAGGATTCCTACATTGTTCATGGACAGACACACACAGCACGATACCTGTGTAAAGCTGGAAGAGGAGATCCAGTGTATAAAACAGATTACAGTAAACCTCAGTTCATCTGGTCTGCAGGTCAGTCTGTTTCTTGTCATGTCATCAACTCTGTAAATAACATACAGTAACTTGACGGTTCACAAATAATTGGCTGTGTATGTTCATACTGCTGGAATGGAAGAAGTTTATTCATGGTTGTGACCTTATGATCTTTACTGTCTCAGTAGACAGTAAAGTCAAACTTAAATTTTTTTCACCTTACCAGGTGATTTTACGGTCTATTTGACCTCTTATCACATGTTGTTTTTTTTCAGATTTTCACTCATCAGCGTCTCTCACAGTGAGTCCTGACAGAGCTCAACACTTCACCTCTGACTCTGTCTCACTGAGCTGTGAGGGAAACTCTACTGAGTGGAGAGTGCAGAGGTTTGTTGAGGGCCACTATGCGTCAGACTGCACCACCTGGGGGACAATGACTGGATCTACATGCAATATAAATACTAAATTGCTCAGTGATGCAGTGTACTGGTGTGAGTCTGGATCAGGAGAGTTCAGCAACGCAGTCAACATCACTGTACAGAGTATGATTTCACTACATTTGTTTTTTTTTTTCCAATATAAATGTTCCCATTGTGTGTTGAGGAGTACAGGACACTGACATTTTAAGAGTTTTGTCCAATACTCTGCCTCATGATGTCTCAAGTAATGTTTTCAATTGATAAACAGTAAGTTATTTTATTAAACCTCTACTACATGCTACCAGTGTCAACCTCACCTCATAATGACAAGGACTGGATGTAGCATCCATTTAGTTTGTGTAGTTTTACGGGTGATCTGTATTTCAGTTTTAAAGTCAATGCGTATATGATTTATTAACCTTTCACAGTGAGGTTTCAAAGTCAACCAACTGAATACCCCTCTCCTAACCCTCACTTTCTAAGCGTATAGAATGCTGAAACCTTTAAAAACCTGAAGGCCCTGTCTAGAGTCACTGTTTGGTTTAATATTAGTAAATAAAAATTGATCTAATGCTGCATTGTATTAACTGTGTTTTTGTCTGTGGGAGAAATTAAGTGAAAAACTGAACTTATAGTTCTAGTTTCAGACAACTTCATCAGTTGGATTCAGCACATTCAGTTTAAGAAACATGCCATGATACAAGTTCATTAACAGTTCATTTTTTCCTATTTATTGCAACAGAGCCTGAAAGGTTTTCATTTGCTGTTCCGTTGATTATTGGGCTGGTTTGTGGAGTCGTTCTTGTTATTCCTCTGCTCGTTTTGTTTCGCTACAGAGCGTCCGATGGTGAGAAATTTTTTGTCTGTGTTTTTTAATTATTTAAATATACACACATACTCTGATCTTACGCAATAGAATAGCATGATAGCGTATAACAACCATCTGACGGCAATGTCTTTTTCACAGATTCATGCTTTCACGGGTATGTATAACACTCTCTCATCTCATTTTGAACATAACATCAATACATTTTTCTGGTCTTATTTAATTGTATTGTATTTGATACGTGTTGTAGACCAGTCCAGTCTGAGAGTGCCAACAGGGATTGCATGGACTACGAGAATGATAATTACTCCGATCTTCTCCATGGTAAGCACTTAAACTAATCTTTACATATTTGTATTTAAAATTATGAGATTATGTTCTGTTTGTCTCAAAAACTAATCTGATCTTGATATTTATTTATCTGTAGGTGATGTTTGCCTCTATGAAACAGTCAGAGGCCATCAAGAATATGAACATGGTACAGTTTACACTTTGACAATCCTCTGAGTTTATTTACATTTCAAATGAATCCAATGATATGCCATATCCTTTGATTTGTCCCAAAAAAAAAAAAAAAAAAAAAAAAAACGCTGAGAGGAGTGAGTACTATGTCATGAGAAGATGACATGCAATAGTTGAGAATACTTTGTAGGTCAGCAGTGTGTGAACAACATACAGGAAGTTGGTTTTCATGCAGTCATCTGATTGTTCTTAAAGGGATGGATGAAGAACCAGAAGAAAGTGCTGTTTACATGAATGTACAGAGGAGATCAGCTGCAGGTACAGTCAAGTACAATAGACTTTGTACAAAATACAAATGTAAAACCATAATCGATAGTATGGTTCAGAAATGGTCAGTCACTGTCACATTACATGACATGGTGATGACATGACATTACAGGTTAAAATGTCATATCCTTGATTGTTAGATTACCATTTGCTTTGGTTTTCTTCTAGGTCAATAAAGAAATCTCCAACAACAAAACCAATGGAATGGATGACAACATGGTAAACGACATGCTTGTATTGAGAGCATTGTTTTTATCATTATGTGCACATCTGCTTTTCAAATACCGCACAGCATTTTGTGAATGTTAATCTTATAGCAGGTCTTTTAAAAGAAATATATCATATGGTTTGAATCTTCTACAGATTATCACATGTAATAACTGGAGTTTTTTTCAAGTTTATGCTCAGTATCTCTTCTTTTGTTTTGTTCATTTTTTTCAAAACTCCTGTTCACATTTGTTACTGTTTGTTGTTCCAAAAAACAAATAATTTGCGCCTTGATACTCTTGACTTGTAAGCCGGCATCTTTTGTAGTTTTTGATTATATATTGACATCAATGAATGTATTATATGTGAAAGACACATCCTGTTACACATACAAGTTTGTTCTGTCATTCTGAAGAAGGTTTGAGACTTTCTTTATTTTAGTTTAACCTGGATGTATTTTACTTTTAATTTTGTGTTTTTAAAAGTGTGGTTGACCTTTTTTAAGCATCAATAAACTTGCTGTCAGCAGAGTTTCTTTCATAAACAATTTCTTTCATGAACAAAGATTTTACATCAAATGTATATTCATGACAACATATCAGTTTAGTAGTTGATATTTTCAAGACATTCCTCAACTAATCTGAACTGAATAACCTAATTTATTTGGCATGTTGCAATCAGGAAAGCAGTGGGACATATCTGAAGTGTTGGCGCACATTCATCTATACAAGTTAAACAAGAGTGGAGATGACAAACCACCCTACAAAATTCCATCACTGATGTGAAAATACACTCACATAATTACAAGCCATCGAACCTGGAAAAAATATGACATAATTGCTACAAAATTTTAAAAAAAAATGTATATACAAAACAAGTATAAAGACAAAATGAAATTCAGCAGAAATTAGCAGAAACTGAAATCCAACAGTTAAATATCTTTCATACAATATGCTGTCAAATTGCTCACAGTATTGTTCATCTGACGTTGGATGGCACGAGCTGAATAAGTCAGATACACACCATTCAAACATGAATGTTAACATATTGTTGTCCACACGTCTCTTATTTTGCTCATGATGCACTTTTCTTTATGAACCTGGAACAAAATTGCAATAAATACAGTTGAAACATTTGAAACTTTTCACATTAACCCCAAATTCAATCAAAATCAATGCAATTCTCAGTTATGCTGCCTACAGGGATTACATAAAATTTTTCTCAAATTCTTCCTGTCCCTCCATACTTACATCTTACAATACACCTCTGGTGTATTCAATAGTGCTGATATCATACAGTTCTAATAAAAAAATGTAATTCAAATGCAAATGATTTTGAAGAAAAATATATAATGTTAATATTTGTACCTGAATCTGGATTTACATTACTATAGTCAGAGCTCTCTGCTGAATCATCACGCATTCCTATAAAACAAAATTAAAAGAAAAAAAACATTAAATTAGCACACCAAGTGTGTGGATACCAATGTGGGGCTGTATTTCATGGTTCTGTTGTTGCTGTTTAAATTACCAATCTATAATTTTATTTTTCATATTTTCATGTTTCATGCACTCACCCCTCTTTCCAAGACCTTTGAGCTGAATCTGAGATGTGTGACGTCTGCGTTCATCTGACCGTTCACCTGTAATTAAAATGTTTTTTTAACGGCTTGAATAGCTATCACTCCATTTAAATCAGTTTGGACTAAGTTCATACACTACCACTTCCAGTGTTTCCTGAGCCACTGATTGTTTCATAGATGCAAACATCACCTTTAAATCAGTAAAAATCAAGACAACATAAAGTTAGTCACATCTGCATCATAGCATAGTTCTTGTACATTATTCTAAAATTAATTATATTAATATATTAATTATATTAATTAAATATATGATTTAAGAAGATCATTAAAAACAGCTGTGAAAGCTTTCGTGATTAGATGGAAAGACTGACCATGAAGAAGAGAGGAGTATACTTGCTGTTGATTTTCGTCTTGGTTGATGGTATGAACTGTAGCAGAGCTCTGATTGGTTCCCTGACACGTGATGAGCCTGAAGCATATAGTATGACAAAAAAGTAGTAGTAGTACTAATATACAGAAATGTATACAAAATTATTAAATCATGTTATGTACAAGATGACACAAGAGTGTATTGTACCAACCTGTGACAACATGTATCTATGAAAAAGAAAGCAATTTTCATGCATTAAGTGATGTTATTTTGCAAACTGAACCACTACTTTGTGTCATGACATCAGAATTTCTCTGTTCCTCTACTTTTAATATGATTTTGTGATTTTCAAAGAAAAGAAAACATCTCACCTTTGGACTTTCTGTACCAACACAGTAGTAACAGTGGCAGGGGAACAATCAGTAAGATGCCAAAAACCAGCCCAATGATCAATGGCACAGGAAATGGAGAGTTGAAAGCTGCAATGATAAAGAATAACTTGTTACATTTCTGGAAATGTATGTACAATTATTCATCAATCCCAGTCCCGCCAAAGTAAATTCAAAGCTGTTGTTAAACCTTCTGGTATACATGCATGGGTTTGGGCCCTTTTCAAAGGTTACAGTCAAATGTTTTTGGGCGCTTCTGATATTCATCTATAGGAGTTTCAACACAGAGACATATTCAATGCTTAAAAAAATGGCTGCTTGAGCATAACAGAAGCCTAAACTCATTAAGGTTCTTCATTTCCTTATTTACACTTACACTGCACTACACAAAACAACTGCTTTGGTAGAAAAATCAGACTATATAAAGAGTAAACTTACATAAAATATATGTCTATAAATATATATAATAGGTTAAGGCCTTAGAAACCCCATTTAAACTATATAGTTTCAGTTTTGAAATTGTATTGGCTAAACGTCGGTAATCTGGCGACTGGTGTGTAAGTGGCTCAGGAGAGAGGGGAGGTAACAGACAGTGGGTCTGCTTGCTATGCAATCACTCATTGGCTGTTGTGGGCCCTAGGGAGGGCATATAAGCTCCTATCTGGCCAAATGAGGTGTCAATCATAGTCAGAGGTCAGCAGTCATCTTAGTATTAGTGGCATCAAGTGTAATTGCAGTTTTGGACATATGCATTATGGCATTAAAAAGCATATGTGATGTAAGTTTGTTGCTGTGTCATCACTATTGTATCACTTGATGGTTTGCTGATTGTACCTGCCAGATGCAGTTGTATCTTTAAACATTTTACATGAATCGGACAACAAGAATCTAAGCTTTCTGGTGTACCAGTTTTAACTGAGGAGCTGTTTGAATTGCCTGGCCGTAGTTTCACTGTCATGCAAATAAGCTGGACGACGTGCAGGCAGGCAATCGGAATGCTTATGTTATCCATAAAAGGATTACACAAGAGGGGAACCACAAACAAGGGTTAAATGGTCAGCATGACCAAAAGCAGATTGATGATGTGGAAAAACACAGAAAAGAACAGAAAACACCATCAGCATTAACATTGTTTTCTACCATCATAAAGGAAAAGCAAGCAGTCATACTCACAT
This sequence comes from Sparidentex hasta, assembly GCA_030272975.1. Lineage (NCBI taxonomy): Eukaryota > Metazoa > Chordata > Actinopteri > Spariformes > Sparidae > Sparidentex > Sparidentex hasta. The sequence continues at coordinate 13,658 of JARJLU010018648.1, read as the reverse complement.
TTTACTGACATCCAGCTCTCTGGTGACACGACACCTAAATATTCACATCTGTAGAAGCCTTCGTCTGACTCTGAGACTTCAGAGATCTTCAGCTCCTCACTGTAGTCATTTCTGATGAGTTCGTTATTTTTATAGAAAGTGACATTGGAGAGTAATTCTTCTGTTCCCAAGGTGCAGACAAGAGTTACAGAGTCTCCCTCAGTAACAGGATGGACAGGGCTCACCAGGATAATATGAACTGTGAAATAGTTAAATAATATGATCAATAAGAAAGATTAGAAACAAAGTATTTACATCATAGGCCAAAATTAGTTTTATTAATGCTTGTTATCGAAAGTCATCACGTAATGGATGGACAAGTGCACTTCTTGGTATGTTAATGAATATCTATGCAATGCAATGATAAAACAAGGTATATCAACAATTGATCAGAAAATAGAAAAGGAAATGTAATGAAGCCCTACATCCTTTTGTGATGTTGACGGCGTTGCTTAACTCTCCTGATCCAGTCTCACACCAGTACACTGCATCATCGTACCATCCGTCCATATTGCATGTAGATCCAGTCATTGTCCCCCAGGTAGTGCAGTCTGATGCAAAGTGGCCCTCAACTAACCTCATCACTCTCCACTCAGTAGAGTTTCCCTCACAGCTCAGTGAGACAGATTCAGAGATGAAGTGTTGAGCGCTGTCAGGACTCACTGTGAGAGACGCTGATGAGTGAAAATCTGAAACACAACATTAGCGAAGAGTAAAACCACAGATACAGCTACTATAAGATTAAAAAGACAACAATCCAATACATTCTTTAATTTTATTGCACTTACATCATTTCAAACCTTGGAGCACTGAATGCTATGAAAAAAATTGTGCTGCTTTGGATAAACTGTTGGTAGGATTTAAAACGCCCCCCTATTACTTGTTTAAGCATTACGTAACTTCAGTGAGAGAGTAGATCACAGTGTTACAGACTGACCTGCAGACCAGACAAACTGAGGTTGACTGTAATCAGTGTAAAACACTGGATCTCCTCTTCCAGCTCTGCACACATATCCTGCTGTGTGTGTCTGTCCATCAACAATGTAGGAATCCTGTTCAGTCCCACTGCTGCTGCCAGGTAGCAGCTCATAGATGTAGGAGTTGTTGGGTAGTTTAGGAATCACCTTATACCAGTAGAACCTCCATCCTGCAGATTGATCTTTAACTCTGCATTTCAGAGTTACTGAGGCTCCAGCACTCAGCCATGATGGAGACACAGTGAGGACAGGCTCCGGTGTATCTGTTGGAGAATGATTTTCTCAGAACAAAAATATGTTTTGATGTATAGCCTAGACTTGGTGGTGGATTACATTGACTGCTGAGTGATATAGATTTACCACAACAACCTCAAGGTTTTTACGAACTTATCTTGTGAATAAAATTGCATCCACTTACCAGATACTGTTAATGTTAAGGAATTGCTCCACCCTGTTGAATTCTGCTGGGCTCTTCTCATTCTGCCTTTACACCAGTAGTCTTCACTGTCTGATAGAGAAGCAGAAGTAATCCGGTATTCATTTACGTTTTGAGGTTGGCGTGAGCTGGTTGTTGTCCATTCATACTCCCACTCAGTGTCTCCTCCCTGGATCTCACATCGCAGAGTGATGGACTCTCCTGAGTATATCTCAGACCAGTTGGGTTGCTTAGTCAAAACAGCCTTGCTTGTAACTGATCATGTTAACCAAAACGGACACAAAAAAAGTGAAACATATTATATGAATGGTTATTGCCATTTTCCATAATCAGCAATCATTACCACAGATTCAGTTTTCTTAAATAAATGTGTAATATTTCAATGCCACACACCAATTTTGTTGATAGTGACTGAATCACTGTACTCTGTGTAGTAAACTGGATCTCCTCTTCCTCCTCTGCACCAGTAGACTCCTCCCTCTGAGACTCTGATTGGTCCAGCTGAGAGTTGAGAGCTCAGAGGTTCAGATGTTTTCTCTCCTGTGTACCAGAAGTATTTCCAACCAGATGATGATGGCTTCACAGAGCAGGTCAGGGTCACACTGCCCCCTACTGAAAAGGCTCTGTTGTCAGCACTTAGGTGAGCCTTTGGCCTATTTGCTGTTCAGTAGAAAAGACATAAAATGTGTCATTATGTCATTATCACAGTGGCCCTGAAAACTGAGCATACTGTGACTTAGGAAAACACATGAAAATATACACAAAACAAGCAAATTGAAAGATATCATGACTCAGCCAGTCCATTCTGGTGTCTGGCTTTGAAGACGGTTGTTGCAGTCGCCAAACTGTGCAATTACAACATCATGTGATACACTGGGGCCCAAAATGACTTTTTCCCAAAAGCTTACATTGTGAAAGAAGCAGCTGTACAATGATGGATAAATTGTTTTTATGTGTCACAAACCCAGAGAAATGAATCAGAATTTGGGCCATCCAGTCTAATAAGATTTGGAAAGTTTGGAAGAGCTGGGCGCTAAAGTAGAAGTTTGCCGGTTCGGTTGTGGGAGTCTCTATTGCACATGCACACACAACATGGAACATGGAACATCGGGGTCGTTATCCTTACAAGGTTGATTTTTTTGGCCTCATGCGCCACTAAGCAACTCGACTGGGGCTGTGCTCTCAAAGCTGTATCTAGATTTTAAATACAACACCCTTAGGTAGTGCAGATTATGCTGAGGCTTATTGGCTTTGTAGTCAAACAAAGTCAAACAGACTTTAACAATGTGGACAATTTAAACACGGCCTCCTCTTTATATTGTGATACTTATTTCCATAATGACATGTCATCAATTGCCACAGCAAGATCTCAAAGCCATAGAAAGTGACATGCATGTGTGATATACAATATAGGCAAATGCCAACTTACATGAAACTGTCAATGTGATGACATCACTCCACTCAGTTGAGGAATACAAGTCCTGTGTCAGCTTTCCCATGCACCTGTAGTTTCCACTGTTGGACACGGTGGCGCTTCGAATCCTGTATTCACCACTTGTTGGGACTATGTCTGAGGTGGGACTGCTCCATTCATACTCCCACTCAGTGTCATCATACTCTATAAAGTCTATGTAATCCATTCTAAAATACTTAAACTCAGAGTATCTCTGTCGGTGTATGTCACATCTGACAGTGATCATCTCACCACCAAATATAAGAGGCCAGTTGGGTTGCAGCGACACAACAGCCTTGTCGGAAACTGTAAAGCGAAAATAAACAGATGTAAATTCAGAGCATCTCAAAGCACTAATGATATGTGTCCACACAGTTTCTGTGAGAAAACCCCCTTGTGACAATGCCACAAATACTTACTGGCCTCACCTGATACGACGAATGCTATTCACAGGTGGCATTTCACACCAAACATGGTGGACCAAAATGTTTCACTGACATGATTTTCTTGTAACATGAATTTGTCTTTATTTCAAATTAATAATGTGTAGTTCATATGGTTTTTTACAGAGTCTTGGGAGTTGCCCTTCATTTTCATTTAGAGGACTTCTGGTGACCAAGTGTCTTCCCTTCATTTAGGACTGCACCGTATTTGTATCCCTGTGTCCCATTTATTTAAATGATGTCCCATGTATTTAGCTAATGTCCCTCATTTTGATTTTGCAATATAGTTTTCAATAGTCAACTGAAGGACAAATGCTTTTGACACAGTGTAGTGTAACTGTGTTTTAATGCAATGGCTTGCAGAGAAAACAGTGAGGGCAGACAAGACAGGATGCGCTTTGTATCATGTCAATCGAATCTTACTTGATAGACGTGACTCATGCATTGGTAGCGTGTCCCGCATTGTCCCACAGAAACAAACTATTTGTCCCCCATTTGGTTTGGTCAGATCTAGACCTCAACTTGAAAGAGACTGCTTACATAGACAATGAACGGAAAACATAAGATGCTGTGGACAAGTACAGTAACACTCACGTCTTTTCTCAATGGTGACTGCATCACTGTCCTCTGTGAAGAAAACTGGGTTTCCTCTCCCACCTTTGCAGCTGTAGATCCCTCCTTGTGAGACACTGATAGCTCTGTTTGAATCACCATCACTAATCAGCTGACTTTCTGAAAAAACTGAGGCACGTCTGAACCAGTAGTATTTCCACTCGGCGGGGTCTTCAACAGAGCAGATCAGTGTTTCGTCGCCATCAACTGGTATGGTTTGCCGGTTGGATGTAACCGTCGGCCTGGGTTTATTAGCTGGGTTTAAACAGTCATGTTTTTATAGACATATGGAATAACACAAAAACGTGACACATTATAAATGAAAGACAGTCTGACTTACGTAATACTGTCAGTGGGAGGGCAACACTCCACTCTGTAGAGGAGTACAGGTCGTTCCTACCCTTACACCAGAACTGTCCGCTATGGGAAACAGAAGCGTGGCTAATCCTGTATTCACTGAGTGCTGCAGGTGTGTTTGGGCTTGTTGTTCTCCACTCATACTCCCACTCAGTGTCTCCTCCTACCTCGATCTGACATATGACAGCAAAAGCCTCACCGCTGAATATCTTAGTCCAGTTGTGTTGCAGCGTCGCAAAGATCCTGTTGGGCACTGTTCACACCGCGGTTAACATTCAAATCGAAATCAAAAGAATTGACAGAGAAAATGTGGTACTTTTCAGCACTAATCTTGTTATACATATAATGAATGCATGTTGTTCTAAATTTAAAAAAAAAAAAAAAAAAAAAAGGGCTCAACTTACAAGTTATCTCAATGCGAAACACATCACTTTGCTCTGTGAGGAAAACTGGGTTTCCTCGTCTTCCCCGGCACCAGTAGATGCCTGCTTGTGCCGTACTGAGGTTTTCCATTCCGTTCCCATCTGCTATGACCATTTCTTCATCAGAGGATGAGGTACGTCTGAACCATTGGTATTTCCAGCCAGTAGAGCCTTCCACGGAACAGGTCAGTGTCACAGCGCCCCCTACTGGTATACCTGTACTATCAGCTCTCAGAGCTGGCCTGGGTCTGTGTGCTAGAATATACAAGAAATATGTTTCTGAGGTACATTTCTGAAAACTACTTTACATCTAACTATAAACCAAGGAATATCATTTCATGTGTATGTTGTTTGCATATCTTTATGTCTACTTTAAACGTGGCAGGTCTCATATGTGATCCCGCTCACGTAATCTCATGGGGAACCAGACTTGGAGATTAGTGTGGTGCAACAACTTGCTGTAGTAGTCCGATGCATATCAAACATGTGTAACAGCTGAAATTGTGATTTGTACCTTTAAGAACTACTGGGTTTCATACTAACAAGGGGAGCAGCATCCCTGGACAGATTAGATTAATCTTTAACTTTTTGCTTCTGAACTCAACAACAACGTCAGGGATACGTTTTCTATACAGTTTTGTTCATGTATAATAAAATAGTAGCTTAACCAAGATATGCAGACCTGAACTGTTACGCAAGATTGATGTTATCAAAGCTGCCCTTAAGACTGGATCTGTGAACCTCTCACTGTGTAGCAAACCATGTTTTGAGCGGGCACTGCACTAGTACACATACAGGATGACTTACAGTACCGAATCGTACCGAAAAAGTGGTAACTTTGTAGCAGCATATCTCATGACCATTTAAGTACACAGGCATGTGCATGGGAACAGGAAGCGCTTTATTCTGTGGTTCTTAGTTACAGGAATAGAAAAAAGAAGAAAATGCATACAATTCTTACACACTTACTCAATCTTAGTTTTAGCTTCTATTGTATATTACAGGTACAAGCAGGGCCGGTACCATAAAACAGTAAAAATATATATTTGATCTTACCTGATACAGATAGAGTGACATTGTTGCTTTGTTTCGTAAACTCTGTTGAGCTTCTGTGACGACCAGTGCACTGATAATCACCACTCAAGTCAGGCGTCAGCTGAAGTGAGCGCACGCTGTTTGTATTGAAGGAGAAAATCTGTTGCCCGTTCCTGTTGAATTCGTACTGCCAGTCAGTGTCAGGTCCTTCCCTCATGTCACATATGAAGGTAACAATCTCTCCATTAAATAGATAAGACGAGTTGGGCGCTAAGGTCAGCTCAGCATCTAGAAACCAACAAGATATACATGCATGACAAACTCTTCAGCCCTATAGCTTGTGTTGGTAATTGAGAAGAGATTATAAATATCTCCACAATAACGCAATAGGTGGAAATTAATCTTGAATGACTAAAGACAAAGACAGAAAGAAAAGTGGTCACTCACCTTGAGTGTGTTCACAGTAGAGGGGTGTATTCAGCACTATAATAAAGAGTAAAGCTCATCAGGCAGACGATAAAGAGCGGTATATCATAATGTGCTCTTGTCACTAAATTTTCCTATATTGTACCATTAAAACAAACAAACCATCAAAAGTCACCAATGCACTCACAGAATAATGGCAGCACACAGAATAAAGTGTGCCTCATCCTCACATCCAACATTGGCGCTCTTTTACTCTGCTTCGTATGAACAGGAAAACCAAGACTTCATCAGGAACACAAACAGTGAACTGCGCAGAACAGAACTATCATGTCCTATAAATATGTGAGAAAAGGTTTTCAGCAACCTCTTACTCTTCCTCTTTTTCTACTTCCTGAGTATGGCCACATGTTTTGTGCACAAGACAGTTCTTGACTGGTTTAAAAGACATCTAGCTCAAAACCCTCTGTATTATATGGATGAGGATTGGGGCCATTAAATAACAGATTGGGTTCCGACCCAAAACTCAGAACTCTAGAAACTTTTCTAGGGTGTAAAACTTGTAGTCTTGTGAATGATGTCCCACAGATCTTAGATTTGCATGTTGGCTAAATTCCTAACCATCTTGTCACTGAGGTGTTGCTGGCCAAATTTTAGCCAAATATTGTTATGATCAAACAAGGTGGACTCAAATTCAGAACCTGACTCAGGACTTAGGCACAAAAAGTAAATATTGCAGTAACAATAATAATTTATTTTAATTATGTATTTTTACCTAAAACAGAGAGACAACTGTACATGTGAACCAAGCAGGAACGGCAGCATAACAACAGTGATGTCTGTGTTGTCACACATCACCATATATGGTGAAGTTTTAGCTTCTGCCGCACACACATATGCGTGTAACAAACTGAATTTGAAGTTTAATGTTAATGATCTCTTAACAACTTAACAACAACATCCAATATTTTGTAATACACATGATAAAACATACAGCGTTCACACCAAATGTAATTTTCTTTTAAGCTGCTATTTCTGTTACTAGAGCCTTAGAAAAAAAAAAAACAAGCCATGGCAATGCATGTCAGTTTGACATGACTGACCTCAACTTTACTATCTTTTCACGCCGAGAAAATGCGTGACAAGACAGACAGTTGGACAGCGTGACACCACACCTTAGTTTTCTACAAGTAACTTTCGAGTAACTGCACACAGAGCAGCTGTGCAAACAGAATGTTATGTAGTTACACTGTATGTTACATGCATATTAGTAAATAACGCTGCAGTAAAAACAGCTGCCATTATTGTGGCTTTGAATGCACCATCTTTTCGTATTGCCTTTTTGAAAAATGAGTAAGAGGATGGTTGAAGTGTTACGACAATCGCAAAATGGGCTTGAGTAGTTAAAGTAGTTTAATTATATCAAGAAAACAAGAACACAATCAGCACATTTCATACTCAGATTTTTTTCATGCCAGATGTTGATTGGTTGCACTGGAGTCTAAATCTGAAACATCTACATATTTACAGAATTTAACTGTATTCCTAGTTTCCTCAAATAATTTCAGCATCAGATTACAAAAACCCTGAGAGACCGTCAGAGAAGCAACCAGCCAAGACACTGCTGGTCAGAGTTGACTCGGCTCAGTTTGTCATTTCCTGCTCAGACTTGCAGAGATGTGTCATTTAGACAGGGCTGACACCACAGCTAATACGCTCACACCTTTGACTGTATATAAAGATGGCAGCATGACAGCCAAAACATCATAATCGCCCCCTGGTGGTTGGCTGCAGTATAGGTCATAAACCCCTCCCCCTCCATGTTAGCAGATGGGAAGTGACCCCAGCAAGTATACAGGGCATACTGTTTATCTTATGTACATACAATAAAATTGAAATACAGCATTCATCAAGTAAGCATTGCAAAAAGAAAACATTTGCCAAAGAATTTTTATTTTTGTTTCTTCATAACATTCCTGATTGTCTGTCTTCATTAAAATTTACATAAAAGCCATAAAAGAACTACCACAGCCAAATGACTAAAAAACAATGTCATTTCTGTAATAGTATGAAAAGTTTTAAAACATATTTAAAAGACAGGTAAAAGGTAAGTTTATATATTAATTTTATGAGACAAATGCACAACTGATCATGGACCTGGGGAATAAAACAGAGAAAGCAGAGATTAAAGGTTGTTAAATATGTAGGTGCTTATAATCAAAGACACAAATCACAGCATTCACATCATATGGCAGCATTTTTACCGAGTTTGATTTCGGAATAGACAGTTTCATCTGTTGGTCCGGGAGATAATTTTTCTAGAAATGATAAGAGAGAGATGATTAGTTTACCTGGGAAATACCAGATACATCTAACTGACGAAACTATACAGTTTTTCTGCAATCACTGGGGTGATGTAAACCAATGCAGACCTGTAATTATTTACAGGGTCTACTTTAATGATGTTAAAACAAAATATCTGTTGGACTTTTATGGCCAACAGTTCCTGCCATTCCCATTTTCACGGTGGGGTAAACAGAGCTTTCCTCTGGTTTATCGTGCTGTCCTGTTTAAGTGATCATATGCATTGGAGAAAAAAAAATCACACTTTCTTTTATTCAGGCATTGCCAACCTCAAAAAGATCTATTTACCATAGTACATGCTGCTTGTACTTTGAATACTCACCCCCACTTCCAAAGTATTTGATTTGAATCAAAGAGTATATGCCATCGCTGGTTTCATCGGCACCTGAAATGTAAAGTATTGGAGTGTTAGCTGTGATCGGTCATCTTAAATCATTGTCTATTGTCTTTGAGTGTTTCTGACTGTTCTGTGTGAATAAATTAACAACTATTTTAAGTGTTTTAAGTGTAAGGACTTTGATTGATTCATAGAGACAAGTTTCATCTAGGTAAAACTGATTTCATTGAACATTCATTCTGGAGACTAAGTTTTAAATGATCAGTAATATTATTATCTTTAAAAGCTGACCGCTTTGATGAGATGGATGCACTTTAGATTGACTTCCGTCCTGGTTGGCAGAGTCCTGATTGGTTTTTTGGGACAGCATTGTCCTAAAACATATCGTTAAAACAGTCAGATTAATACGGGAACTTTCGGTGGTTTTAAGTTGAAGAGAGTAGAGAGTGTGGTACTGACCTGGCAAAGAGCAAATCTGTGGGGCGGGAGCGATAACTGTCATTAAATTGTCTGATACTGCAAACTGATTTCACTTATATTTCATGTCAGGACTTCAGAATTGATCTGTGATTTGTAAATAATCAGATTGTAATCATTCAAATGTTATAAGTTAAAGGTCTCACACTTTGACTTTCTGCAGCAACACCACAGCAGCAGGAGAATACTCATCCCACACACCAGCCCGATGATCACTGGCAGAATAACTGAAGAGGTTTCAGGCCTGGACACTGCAGTGAAAGTCAGAATTATTAGATGTTTTCTGTAGTTTACAGGTCAGAGGCTATTAAAGACAAAACACTCATCATAGCTGTGCACACTTGTGCTCATTTTTAGACTGTATGAGACGCGTATTGCAAAATTAGACATTTTCCAGCCATCATTACTTCTAGGAAGGTGACGTATTCGACACCATTTCTTTGAAGTGGCTGTGACAGATTTTGATCAGGAAGTTTTAATCATACTCACATTTGACGGCCACCCAACTCTGAGGTGACACATTTCCTGAGTGTTCACACCAGTGGAAGCCTTCGTCTGACTTCGACGCCTCAGAGATATTCAGCTGCCTTCTGGTGTCATTTTGGATGAGACGTCCATTGCGATAGAAGAGAACATTAGAGACCAAATTTTCTGTCCTCCATTTGCAGCTAAGAGTGACGGGATGACCCTCAGTCACAGGATGGACAGGGCTCAGCAGGATGATATTTGTATCTGTGGAACAGTGAGAAAATCACATTTGTCACACATACACTTACATTCTGCTGTTATTCTTTTTGAGTGATTTACACATGAGCACCGAGAATGTACTTACTTTGCACAGTGATGTTGACTGCATTGCTGAATTGACCTGATCCAGACTCGCACCAGTACACTGCTGTATTGTTAGTGAAATTATGGACGTTGCATGTGGATCCGTTCACCGTCCCAAAGTCAGAACAGTTGGACAGAAGTTCTGCTTTGGTAAACCTCATCATTCTCCAATCAGCAGAGTTTCCCTCACAGCTCAGAGAGACAGACTCAGAGAGAAAGTGCTGCACTCTGTCAGGACTCACTCTGAGTGATGCCAGATGAGAATCTGCAAATATTATATTGCAGGAATATGATGAGATTAAGGACAGCACAGTCAACATGATCTTTTCAACGTCTATCAGTGTTCAGTCTCAGTTCAGTGGCGGCACAAAAAGAACTAAGAGTTAGGAAAAGATCATATAAAGGTATAAAAAGGCTAAACGAACGTACTGACCTGCAGACCAGACAAACTGAGGTTGACTGTAATCAGTGTAAAACAATGGATCTCCTCTTCCAGCTCTGCACACATATCCTGCTGTGTGTGTCTGTCCATCAACAATGTAGGAATCCTGTTCAGTCCCACTGCTGCTGCCAGGTAGCAGCTCATAGCTGTAGAAGTTGTGTGATGGATCAGGAACAGTCTTATACCAGTAGAACCTCCATCCTGCAGATTGATCTTTAACTCTGCAGTTCAGAGTTACTGAGGCTCCAGCACTCAGCCATGATGGAGACACAGTGAGGACAGACTGGGCTTCTTTTGGAAAATGAGTTTTCACAATGAAAACATGTGTTGATAGAGGATCAAATACATTCTGCACAATCAGTACATACTGAAGATTTACTTTGAATATATATATTGTGATTGAATATGAGTCAAAACTTTGTATAAATGCATAATTACAATGAAAGAGGCACTTTTAAGTTTTAGTATAGTTTCGTTTTCGGGCAAGCTTATTTTCAATGGAATGCATGGGGCACTGTGACCTAACAGGTAGGAGCTCCTGCCTGTCAGGTCGCACTTGGGGATCGACACTTTTTGTCTGCCATGACGGCGACGTGCCGGAGATCCAGCTCCTACGGTGACTTGCTCAAAAACCTTCTTTTTCGTAAACTCTGTGTACACAAACAATGTTCTCAATGCTCATGTTCATGTGTAGAGACCCTGGTGATACTACGAGCAAAGTTTCATGTTGTGTCGAGCCTTCTTACTGTTTTAAAAATAGAGATGTCAGTGCTATCATAAGAGTGCCTCATGCACTCCACTGAAGATTAGCTTGCCCGAAAACAAAATTATGGTAAATCTTAAAAGTACCTCTTTTGTTATAATTATGCTTTTACAAAAAGTTTTGACTCATATTCAATCACAAATAAAGTCCTGGTTGCTTTTTGGCGAGAGTTTCACTTTAAAAGTTACTCAAACAACAAAAATAAATATAGTAGGAAAATTCTGTTTCCAAAACACATGTAAAACTCACTATTTGTGTAGATAGTGACTGGATCACTGTACTCTGTGTAGTAAACTGGATCTCCTCTTCCTCCTCTGCACCAGTAGACTCCTCCCTCTGACACTCTGATTGGTCCAGCTGAGAGTTGAGAGCTCAGAGGTTCAGATGTTTTCTCTCCTCTGTACCAGAAGTATTTCCAACCAGATGATGATGGCTTCACAGAGCAGGTCAGGGTCACACTGCCCCCTACAGGAATGTCTCTGTCATCAGCCCTCAGTTCAGCCTTTGGTCTGTTTGCTGTTTGATTTAGAACAAAGACATCAAAAAGGAAATTAATGTCACTGTGATTTACTTCAGTTTATATAGTGCAGCCCCTACAGACAAGAAATACCTGAAGTGTAAGACTTAAATTTGCATTAATATTAATACTGAATTAATTTATAAACACTGGACACATATTAGTTTAAACCTGGCCAAGGAGCTCTTACATGTCATGTCCGTCTCTATTTTCCTTGGTTTCTTAATGAATGCTGCACTACTGAATGTTACATTTGTGAAGGTAAAACCTTGTGCTTACAGAAGAACATTTTCATTCTTTTCATTCAGTCTTGTGTCTAATGTATAGTTTATCATGCAGGCTGCATTCTCCATTTTTCATAAATGGTTTGATAAAAGATTTTTATGAAAGCAACATAACACAACTCAAAGTATTTTTTTCACCAGGATTTAAAGTCTTCTTAAAATCTGGTTAAAATAAAAACATGTAGTGATTTTGGCATTAATAACATTAATGTTTAACTCCCAGCACAACATGCTGACTGTGTGTTTTCTCAGCCACCTCCACTTCCTCTTCTTCACAGCTACAGTATTAGCAGCAGTACTGTGTAAGCTTTTCCTCATGAACAATCTCCCAATTGCAGATATTAATCAATAAAACTGAACAACATAAAGGAAGCATCATCAAATCTTTGTTTCTGTTAACAAAGTGAAGGAGGTCAAACCAGCAGCCCATTGTTGACATGATGAAGGAGATTTAAACAGTTTTCTGTTTGTCAGAAAAGTGAGAGTTACTGGACTAACATGACTAACAATCACTTTCCCTTCACACTTTGGTCAACACACAAGTTATTAATGGTGATATAATATCATTACAAAAATATTTTCAAACTGCATCAAAAACATTCAACATTAAGGAGGATTTGAGGCTTGGCTTTGACAAAGAAATTATGTCTGATGGTTCTTTGTGAAAACCAACAGCTGAACTCTGCCCTTCTTTTAAAGCAAGTCTCCACAGATTACAATGTGTACTGAGCTGTGTGAGAGAGAAACTTTCAAAGAATCACAGACTGAGTCAGTCAAGATTTAAAGTTGCAGGACCTGAAAAACAAAATAAGTTTGTGTCTACATATATAAACAGTGCAAAACATGATCAGATCACCATGGCTTTTAAATATGTTATACTATTGCTGTTAAACTTACAACAATAACTTTACACAACTGCTGTATAGAGTTAAAAGTGATTTTATTGCTGATACATAGAGACTATAGAGTACTAAAGTACAAAAACATACAGAAATGATGCCAAAGATCTTTGAAACTGTTTATACTTTTCAAAGACTTATGGCGACTTACATTATTTAAGACACTTTAGTTTGGTTTATAATTCGTCAGCCATCTGTTTGTGAAGCATTTGGCAACTTGTGACTGTTGCAGCTCCCAGAGGTAATACCAAGAAACACAGCATGAGGCAGCAAACACACCATGTCACTGCACAACATGAGTCAGTCAGTGACAGACTGTTGGAAGAGACTGTATCACCTGTTGGTTTGTTCCACTCATCAGAGTGATCTTCTTCTCTATAATTCTGCCCCGTTAAAATGATCAAGTAGGTAACAGACTCATCATTTGTATTATGTTAGATAAGGTTTTATTCATTTGATCTTTCTAACAAAGCAGTGTGAACAGCTTTTTCTACACAGCTTCAGTGACACAAACTAAAGTAGCTTCACAGTCACTAAACTTATTCCA
>JARJLU010018647.1:2500-21222 GCA_030272975.1 Sparidentex hasta | reverse complement strand
GAGGAGGAGGAGGAGGAGGAGGAGGAGGAGGAGGAAGAGGAAGAGGAGGAGGAGGAGGAGGAGGAGGAGGAGGAGGAGGAGGGGGAGGAGTTTTCAGATTAAAGTCTCGTCATTATTAATCTCCATCTTGAACAAACAGGACGTGTGTTCAGGACCACGTGTCTCACCGCTGGTTTCCCGGCGTCTCTCCTGCAGCTCTGCAGCCGGACTCGTCCGTCTCCTGAGTGTCGCCGCCGACGCCCTCCAACTCGTTCACCGCCACCCCGGCACACTGATCCAGGACCAGCTGGACGACCTGAACACAGACGGCAAAACACAAACGCCACCATCAAAAACCAGCGTTCATCACCGCCACACTGAAAGGTTTCTTCTTCTTTGATGACTTCATTTCCTGTTTCTGCCACTTTAACATCTTTAACTTCAGATGGAGATTAAATCAGGCGTCAAATTCAAACTTTGGATTGAACTTTGGATTTCGGTTAATGGAAACCAACAAAATGACACCTGGACGACGCTGGGTTGAATTTTTGTCATCAGATGTCACAAACATCAGCGTCAAACAGCCAGACAGGAAGTTCAGTTCCTAGAAGGGAAACTACTGTCCTACCTTTCCGTCACTGATGATGTCGAGGCGATGCCAGCGCCGGTCGGTGACAGTGGACTTGGGCGGGAGCTGCAGGGTCAGCGTTCCTGATCCGTGGTTGATACTCAGAGCTGGAACCCCGTTCCTCAGTTCTGGATGGGAGGAGGACATTCTTAGTTTTCCTGCTCACAGTTAAATCACACCAGCAGTTTTTTTCACAGCGCGATAAAACCATGTCAGAAAATATCACGGTGTCACCATCGATTCAATAATGTACGTGATATGATAAATTTCGTACCACAGGATGGACTATAAATGTTTTATTTTCAGTCTCTGGAGCCTGTGAACCTCCAGCGAATACGATGAAAGATTTGAAACAAGTGGAGAACCGATCAGGTACCAGAAACACAACGTCATTATAAAGTTGATGTTTCCAACCCTCAGTCTCATTTTATAATCCCTGATCGTTTCTTCCTTCGTAGGAACACGATGTTCTGGAGTGAAGCTCAAAGATCCACAATGACCCGGAGCTTTCACCAGAATCTCCCCGGCTTCATTCACATCACATGAACGTGATCGGATCAGAATCAGAGAGGGAGGTGTTGGTTCTGATGTCACAGGACCAAACGTCCTCTCTGTGTCGATGTGAAAGCTGCAGAAATCCACCCGGTCAATTCTGTGTGTGTGTGTGTGTGTGTGTGTGACCCGATCAACCTCACAGCCGCTCCATCAAACACGTAAGTGAAAAAAGCTTCACGGTCATCGATGCAGCAGCCATCTTTGATTTTCCGCTGCTCAGACCCTCGCAGCAGCAGCCCGGGTTCGATAGTTACGTAACGTTAATGCCACCAGATTATGCAAGAGGCGTTTGAAAGGCCGTCTGATCTGTTAACACCACAGCAGGACCGCTGGGAGCTGACATTAGAGTTTATGAAGCTCTCGGTCCGGTGAGAAAGCGTCTCTACAGCGGCGGATTGATTCGCTCTTTGTGTTTGCTGAAAAGCACGAGCGCTGCTCCCTCCGGCGCCGTGAGATTAGCATGTTTGTTAGCACTCAGAACGTCCAAAATGCTGTTTCAACTTTTAGCAAAGAGATGCCGCGTCCAGCTGACGATGGTCCAACACTGTGTGTCATCATTTCTGTGATTGGTTGTCGTCATTCTGCAGCTGCACTAACACTGAACCTCTGCTGTGTTCGGCTCTTCAACAAAGCTTTTGTTCTGTGATTAACTGTTGATGTTACTCAGTATTTTGTGAACACTGAACACCGTTAATGAGCAGCGAACTCACCGACGGCGATGAAGTCCTCCTGCTCTCCAGACTGGGCCGGACCGAGCGGCCCGTTGTAGAGCAGCAGGCCGTTTGCAGACTCAGCCAGGAACTCCAGGGAGATGTGGCTCTGGAAGCAAGGCATGATGGGAGGGAACCAGGCGTAGCCCTGACCCCCGAAGCTGTGTTTGGTCTGCTGGCACTCCGGTCCGTCGAACATGGGGGGACACTTACATCTGAGAGACGGGAAGAGTTTAAGAACGACAGTCCTGCTGATTCACATCCGGAATCTGTTTCAGTTTATTTATATCAGCAGCAGCTTCTGAGGATACAGAATATATATATATATATATATATATATATATATATATATATATATATATATATAATCCTGTCTGAAACACAGTTTTCCTTCCAGACAAGCCAACATTAATTAAAACAACCTGAGAGACACGAACAGACAGAAACCTTGACGAACACTCTCTTCATTAAAAGTAACTGCAGAGAATCTTTGCCAGTGTAAATAACATGTTTTGGAAGAAAGCGTCCGTCAGACGTCGCAGTCGATATTCAAACCATTAAAGTGATTTGACAATTCAAAGTTAACGACTACGAACGGCTGAAAATGAGGCTTTGGAGTCGGGAACTCAGTTAACATGCTAACAGATCAGGAGCGAATCTGAAGGGTTGAAAGTCTCGGCAGCTGTTACAAAAATGCTTTTATTGGCAGACTCGTGAATCTAACTGGCAGACGGACTCGATCAGTTCATACTCGGGCTCATCCTGACAGACCAAGACTGAACCGCTTACAGACGTTTCCTCAGACTGGACCAGAACCTACCTGTATCCCAGGGGCCCGTCCTGGCAGGTGCCCCCGTTGAGGCAGGGGTTGGTGGGGTAGGCGGAGCAGGGCAGGTGGATCGCCTCTCGGGCCTTGCAGCCACATCGAGCCGTCAGTGAGGCCGACAGCGACACCAGAGATGTGTTTCCGGTGCTGAGAGCCACCGGCGCCTGGCTGAAGGTCACGTCGCTGCTGCAGCCGCCAGTCTGACTGCAGTCGGTGGACGGACAGTCGTCAACACCCACCTGAGAGATGGACGTGCCCAACATGGCCTCCAGCTGCAGGGAGATAAGACGGAACACATTTAGCATTTGTTAAGAAAGTAAAGTAAAAAGATAAATAACTGAAACCACCTGTTAGCATGAAGCTAACCACACAAGAATAGAGTGACACCACAGTGAAGGAAGGAGGGTCGAAACCAGAAGCTAGTATGCAACCACCTGGAACTGAGCTAAGCTAACTACAACAAGCTAACTGAAACTAGCATAAAGGGACGAGAGCTAAAGCTAGCATTAACCCACCACGCTGCAAACCAAAAATTAAAGCTAGCTTGAAACTCAAACTCAAATATAAAGTTTTAAAGTTAGAAAGAAGCCAACTGAAACTACATGAAACTACAACTAGCAAGAAGCTAAGTAACCTAAAACTAGCGAAAAAAAAACTAGCATGAAGGTAAACAAAACTAAAACTAAAATTAACTCAAATAAACACAACTAACTGAAAGTATAACCAGGATTTATATGACATAAAATATGAACATAAGCAGGAATAGAAATACAAATCTGCTTGAATCAAAAGTAAGCTCCTGAAAACAAAAACTAAAAGCTCAAAGCTAACGTGTGCTAGCCTCAGTGAGCTAAAAGACCAAACTAAAAGATAAGAAAACTAGAAGGAAAGTTAAAGTTGCATGAAACTAATCAACCTCCAATTAATCGTCATGACACGTAAACCATCACAGACAGACTGGAGCTTCACGCTGAGCTGCTCCGCTCTCTCTGATCCTGCATCTCTTCTATCTGAATCGACTGCTCTTCCCTTCATGTTCTTTGTGCACTTTGGTGTTTCTCTGTCGTTTCTCCTCCTGTTAAAGCTTCGCTGTCACCCGTTTCCCCGCTTGTCATCTCGGTTCTTCTCTCTCGTTGCGTCTTTACGGGTGAGAGGTTTTCATCAGAGTCCCTCAGGGTTTCCTGCACGTCTTTCTCTCTGTTTAAAGTTCAGTTATTCAGCTTATACTTTGTGTTTATCTGATGCTCGTTTCTTTTTCCTTTTTTACCTTAAGATAATTAAAGACGCCCGAGTTAGCGCACAGTCTGTTTTTTGTTCTGGCGTTTCTCCCTAAATACTTCTGATTGTTTCTAATAAGAGTGAAATAAAGACGTGTTGTGATCGTCCAGCTACATTTATCACTTCTCATCAGAATCAGCTGTGGAGATGAACCAGACACGCTTCATGGCAAAGACTACGAGCTGATTACTGATCACCAGACGTGATCATTCTTCAATTAAACTGTTTAAAGTCGCCGTTAGTTCTGTCAGTTTTTCAGAAGAAGCTTCCTGAACAACACGTGAACTGTAATATATAGAAAAAAGAGTTTAGAAAAGAGGAAATTAAATCTGGGAATTTGGATCCAACATGACTTAAAAGAATATTAACATGTTTTAACAGTAACTGCTTGTTAGTATTGATTTAATTCTGATATCTAATATGTTTCCACATTTGTATTTCTATGTATGTTTACTCAAATACAGGTATTAATGTATTTTACATTTATAATTCTGTTCTTTTTACTCAGAGACATTTATTTGATCAGTTGAGTCCCTAGTTTCTGTTTTCACTGTCTGGCTGATAATAAATAATCAGTTGTGCTATAACAGCGTAATAATGAAGGTTATTGATCGTCCAGCTGAATGTGAAACACCACCCAGCTCCACCTTCACCAGCTGTGACAGTAAACATCTGTAATATAATGATACACATTATTCTGCATAACCAGCCTTTTACTTTAATAGTATTTTGATGTGACTTCAACATTAAGGTATTAATCTGAGTGTGTGTGGTGTGAGAGTGTGTGTGTGTGTGTGTGCATGTGTGCGTGCGTGTGTGTGCGTGTGTGTGCGTGTGTGTGCGTGTGTGTGTTGAATATGAGTGTTTACATGGTTCACTAGCTGTCGTCACCTCTCTGCCACTCACAGCACTGACCTCAGGTCAGCAGCTGCTCTCGAGCTTTTAATGGATCTGAAATATTCATCAACACGTTGACATGCGTGTGTGAGTATGTCTGTGTGTGTGTGTGTCTTTGTGTGTGTGTGTATCATACGAGTGTGACCTCTGTGTTTAACCTCTCCGAGTGTGTGTGTGTGTGTGTGTGTGCGTGTGTGTGAGATGGAGCGTTAAGTGGCTGCTGTGTGAATATGATGTTTAATTGATGTGTAATTAACGTGTCGTTAACGTCGCTGTGTGCAGCATAAACACACCTCAGTAACACTTCACACCTTCAGCTTCTGCTCTGCAGGATCATCTGACAAACAAGCAATAAAAAGCAGTCACACCTGTAGAAACCTCATCAGGCTGCAGCTCTCTCCTCACCTCGGCTTTGTTCGCTGCCACGTATCCGTGCAGCTTCTCAGCCTTGTAGTACGGCGAGCCGTGAGCAGCGAACCACACGTCGAGCGCCTTCTCTCCTCGCCGGCCGCCGGCGCTCACCGAGAAGATCTGGACATTTTCCGGCAACGTCTGCAGGAGTTCGGCCAACGTTCGACCCAGACGGGAGAAGCGACTCTCCTCGCCGCCATCGTTAAAAAACTCCTCCACCGTCAGATCTGGAAGAAGAGAAGGGACATGAGGTTCACTGATTTTATATCAGAGAGGAGACGGGAGGAGACAGGAGGAGACGGGAGGAGACGAGAGGAGACGGGAGGAGACATGAGGAGACAGGAGGAGACGAGAGGAGACAGGAGGAGACGAGAGGAGACGAGAGGAGACGGGAGGAGACGGGAGGAGACGAGAGGAGACGAGAGGAGACGGGAGGAGACAGGAGGAGACGAGAGGAGACGGGAGGAGACATGAGGAGACAGGAGGAGACGAGAGGAGACAGGAGGAGACGGGAGGAGACGAGAGGAGACGAGAGGAGACGGGAGGAGACGGGAGGAGACGAGAGGAGACGAGAGGAGACGGGAGGAGACAGGAGGAGACGAGAGGAGACGGGAGGAGACATGAGGAGACGGGAGGAGACGGGAGGAGACAGGAGGAGACAGGAGGAGACGAGAGGAGACGGGAGGAGACGGGAGGAGACAGAGGAGACAGAGGAGACGGGAGGAGACAGGAGGAGACGAGAGGAGACGGGAGGAGACATGAGGAGACAGGAGGAGACGAGAGGAGACAGGAGGAGACGAGAGGAGACGAGAGGAGACGGGAGGAGACGGGAGGAGACGAGAGGAGACGAGAGGAGACGGGAGGAGACAGGAGGAGACGAGAGGAGACGGGAGGAGACATGAGGAGACAGGAGGAGACGAGAGGAGACAGGAGGAGACGAGAGGAGACGAGAGGAGACGGGAGGAGACGGGAGGAGACGAGAGGAGACGAGAGGAGACGGGAGGAGACAGGAGGAGACGAGAGGAGACGGGAGGAGACATGAGGAGACGGGAGGAGACGGGAGGAGACAGGAGGAGACAGGAGGAGACGAGAGGAGACAGAAGGAGACGGGAGGAGACAGGAGGAGACAGGAGGAGACAGGAGGAGACGAGAGGAGACAGAAGGAGACGGGAGGAGACAGGAGGAGACAGGAGGAGACGGGAGGAGACAGGAGGAGACAGGAGGAGACGAGAGGAGACAGGAGGAGACGCGAGGAGACGAGAGGAGACAGGAGGAAAAGAAGAACACATTTTTTTTTCCCATCATGCCTCTTTGTCTGTTGTGCTGATGGAGCCTGAGGGAACTGACAGCACTCAAACCCACGACCCAGCGGCACTCTGGGATGTGAAGCAACCCCCGCCCCCCTTTACATTACAGTTACCATGGCAACCACAGGAGCGTGCACGTGTTGACAGTAAAGAGTTTTTCCATCAGGTCGTGTTAAGAAATGTGTCGTGATGTTCGTGTCGTCACTGTGGAACTCACTGCTGATGCGCACGGAGGCGGCGTTCTGCAGGGCGTCCTGCTTCAGCTCCCTGACGTCCACCTGAGCCGTGGAGGTGACGTCGGGCCAGGTGCGGTCCGACACGCGCACCTGCAGGCGGTACGAGCCCGGAGGAGCCCCCTCCCTGATGCTGAGCTGACCCGAGCTCTGGTTCAGACTGAACAACCTGAAAGAGAGACGAACGGATGTTTTATGAACAATTGTTCAGGCGTCATGCAGACAAGTTACAGACCGTCTGACGTGGAGCAGAACCAGAACCAGAACCAGAACCTGCAGTTCCTCTAAGGACCACTTGAGGCTCCAGAAGCAAGTCAATCCCAGTCAGAGCTCATGTAAAAACGTCGGTACAGCAGAAATAAACCTGATCACAGCTGGTTTTGGCCAACGTTTATATAACTCTCTTGTTATTATATTAAGGTTAACGAGATGTGTAATTAGGGGCGTGGCCTCTTTGAGTCATGGCTCTGAGCGACGTGAAAGAAGGTTATATTAAAGGAACAGTTCACAGAAGAGAACACATCACAACCTGATCTCAGACCAGATTTACACCTTCATTAAGATGAAATCTTCTCTGTAGCTGCGACGATAGAAGCGTCTGAAGTTGGTGAGTCGACAACGTCTTTTTCAAATTAATTCACGAGCTTCCAGACTAGAACTCAGGCGGCGAGCTGTGAGGAGGAATCTTTCTCCAGCTCCGACTTTCCTTCAACGTGAGCAGAATTCAGTGGCTGTATTTACATGTTTGCGGTGAACTGCTCCTTTAAGTGGAAACGAGCGGGTCAACTGGTGGAAAGTGTTTTATAAGCTGCAGGAATAAAATTAAATCGATGCTTCCATTCATCTATTTTTCTGTTCCATCTAAAAATCTAAGTCGAGTCGTTCTCTGGCGGGATTCCTCTGATCAAACCCGCCAGATGGAGGTTTTTTTTCCAGTCCGACGTTCTTCATCTGGAAATCTTTGGCGCTCTCCGCTCTGCTGCGGCGAGGGTCGATCCCAGGCGCTGTGGCCCGGGTCCAAGACCTGGTGCTGAATATCTGCCATCAGGCTCATGTAACTGTTTAACCTCTTTCCTCCGCGGCGACCTTCACAGCTACTGATTAATTAACCAGGACTGAAGCGAGGGCTGCGATCAGACCTGCTGGATCTGTGTCACGTCTCACAGCCGCTCGCTAACAGGAAGCAAACCATCAGATCTGACGCGCAGATCAACAAACAAACGAGCGTCTCTTCTTCTTTACATCTAACGTCTGTTGTGTTGTGATTGGCCCGCTGGGGCTGCTTCACCTGAACCTGAACGAGCACCTCCTCCTCCTCCACCTCCTCCTCTTCTTCTTCTCTCCTCTAGTTTGTATGACTTCTATATGTAAACAACAACCTAAAGCTGATCTATACTGTGAACAAATTGCCGTCAGCTGTGGGCTTCAGGATCATCTCTAATTCTCCAGCGGGTTCTTTGTTCTCGGTCGTCTCTTGTCGTCTCTTGTTGCCCTCCTCTCCTCCTCTCCCTCCCTCCCTCCTCTCCTCTCCTCCTCTCCTCCTCCCTCCCTCTCTTATAGGTATCTCGTTAGAAGAGAAGGTGGCAGCGAGCGCAATCAGGCTCTCCTTTCAACACGCCGGCATGAAGCCTCGCCTCATCAAACAAAACGAGCGCCCTCGCCGCGCTTCAGTGGGAATTTTCAATACCGCTGGTTATGAAGTATTAATAGCACTGTTCCTGACAAGTCAGATCCCTTTTCTCTCCCTGTCCTCCAC
Organism: Sparidentex hasta; assembly: GCA_030272975.1. Lineage (NCBI taxonomy): Eukaryota > Metazoa > Chordata > Actinopteri > Spariformes > Sparidae > Sparidentex > Sparidentex hasta. The sequence goes on along the minus strand of JARJLU010018647.1, from coordinate 12,642 downwards.
CCTTTCATTCTCTCTCACTCTTTTCTTTGTTTCCTCCTTCAAACTGCCTGTTTTCTCTGTCCCGATTTTTCCCTTCTCTCCTCGGTGTCGCAGCACCTTTGTACTGTCTCTCTCTCTCTATTTTAAATCTGTCAGCTCTTTTATTTCCTCCCACTTCTGTTTCCTGATGCGTCTCTCTTGCTGCGTGTCACATGAGACGGGAATCTTTTCTGCTTTAGCTCCAGAAACATCCTACAAACTGCTTCACATCTGCCGTTCCCTGGGTGCTTTTATCCCAAACTGCTCGCGGCCGACAGTGAGGACGGTCACGGCGGCAGCTTGGCTCCGCCCCCTCAGGGACTACACCTCCTCACATCGTTTAATTACCTGCTGACTTTATTGTGACTTCAACAAGTTTTCCTTCTCGATCCCACGGCTGAACGTTTCAGCTTCTGTGTTCATGTTTCCTCACGAAATCTGACTTTGAGACGGAAAATCTGTGGCGTCACAACGAGTTTGGAGGCCGATACAACATGTTCAAGCGTGACGTGACTTGATCCATCGATCCTGGAGTTTGTGAATGAAGGAGAAGATTATGTGACGTGGTGATTATTTCCCGAACACATCCAACACAAATTATTGTTCCACGTGGACTTTTTGTAAAACAAATATGACTCAATCTCTGTTTCCGGCCTCGTCGATAATATTCACCGTATCTTCCTCTCTTACAGATGATGTCATCGGCCACATCGTCCTCACGCTGATGTCCCGATGTCGATAGATTTATAGATCGCAAACCACAACAGATCAGAGTCTCATCGCCAAGATCATATATCACGACTTCATCCGTGAACGTGTATGTGAGAGTTTTTTAAAATGTGTGATTGAAAATAAGTGATTGATTCCTTTTTTTATTGCTAGAAGACAAATCTGATCTTCTGTTTGATCACAAACCTCATCAGACATCCTGAAGACCTTAAACTTGTTCTAGGAAGTCTTAATCAATAATATTCTGTATTGGACGCATCGTTTTTTTCCGGGATTGATGTTGCTGAGGAGTGAGACATCTTTCTTCAGGATCAATGTCATCTTTACTTCAGTCTCTCGTTAAAACTCGTTGCCAACTAAAAAGTGTTCACGGTGGATATAAAACCGCTCAGAAGCCTTCGCCGTTAGCTTCAGTGTGTTTTGTGACATCACACAGTCAAAAGTTATTTGCGTTCACCTGGATGTCGTGTTTCCATCCCAGCCGACCGGAGCTGGAGCAGCTGCGTCTGGTTTTTCTAAGACTTTCTACTTGTTTTTCCTAAATCAGCTGAAGCCTCGTCTCCGTCTCCATCTGTTCCCCACCTTCCTCTCTGACACGTCTTCACCTTTCACTCACAGATCATCACTTCTACCTTATTACCTCGTGGCCTTGCTCTCCTTCACCTCCACACCTTCAAGCCCAACTATAACTTTTCCATCACTTCCATCACTTCCTTTTGTGCATGTCACCTCTCCGCCGCCTCAGAGCTTTTCACCCTGCGAGATCAAAGTACCTGGACGGTCTGCCCTCGAAGCGGTACACCTTCTCACTCCAGTCATCAAGGTCGGGGGATTGAACTCGTCCAAGCGCCGTCGTCGGGAGAATACCTGTCAGGAGGTGGGAAGCAAAAGACACACACACAAAAAAAGTCAAAAAAATGCATTTAGGCTTTGAGAGGAATTAGTTGTGAGTGCGAGGGATCCCTGCGGTACCAGCCGGATATTAAGAGTGACGGGGGAGCGAGCGGCGGCTTCTTTAAGAAGATAAGGTGGCGGGCGACGCCTCGTCGGCACGCACGGTCATGGTTTGACAGCGCAGCAGGAAGATGTGCACACATTAGAATCGCTCCCACAGTGTTTTTCCTCCTCCCTGCTTCCAAAAAAGAGCCGAACGCAGCGCTGTAATCTCTTTAGCCGTGAAATCAGCTGCCTTTTAAAAATGGCTCCTGTTTATGTGCCCGTCAAACCTGGAGACGCTAAGCCGGAGTTAATTGTTTGCTTCGTGGCATGTTGTTGAGCTACGTGATGGATTCGTATTAGCGGGTTAATGTACTTTCATGTGGAAAAAGGCCCCGGAGAGGAATTCCACTAAAAATACATTACAGAAAACCTTTAGTTTTTCCAGAAAATTACAGGAAGCTGACAGATGGTATGAAATGCTAAATAAGTGATGTGGGCTGCGAGCAGTCGACTGTGACGAGCTCCGTCTCAACAGCACCAGAACAGAACACAGCACTCAGGAGGTGACGCGAGCTCGTCTGGGACCAGAAACACACCAGTCCGGACCCCTCGGACCAGCTGGTGAACCGTCACGACGAAGGATAAATGTCCTCTCGTCCGTCTACTACCCTTGAGCAAGGGTGCGGACAAGTACAGAGGAGCAGGCAGAAGGAGGTTGTCGGTTCTCAGGTGTGAAATGAAAAACAGCACGTGAACTCAGCGCCGTCTGCTCCTGGACGAATGAAGGTTAAAGGAACAATTCACCCAAAAATGAAGATTCAGGCAGTATCTTCCTCATGAGTTTCCTCAAGTTTCCTCATGATCGAGACATAATTTGTTGTTCGCCCACTTCAGACGTCGTGTGTGTGCACAGGGAATATTTCAGCTTTTAAAGATGAGTGTAAACATCATATTTAAAGATCTCTGAGCTGTATGGAGCCATTAAATGTTAAATTTATGGTGAACTGTTCCTCTAACGTGAAAAAATAAACACAAAATAGAAGTGAAATAGTGAAACGTCGACACAAACTATCATCTAAAGCGCTCTTCAGTTGTGTTTGAGCACGAGGGAGGAAATGTTGCAGCATCGACTGTATTTGTTCTGGTAGCGGTTCACTTTGATCTGCTGCTAAATCAGAGCGGCGCCTGAGGCTCGTTTCACATAACAGGGTTTCTCCGTGGGCCCGGGTCGGCCTGCTTTAGCCGTGGCACACTGAGCCAAGCTGTGAAGACATGAGTTTCCACTACAGCTTCACAGCAGGTGGCCGCCGCCGCCGCCACTGCTGCCGCCGCCGCTGCCGCCGCCGCCACTGCGGTCCAACTTGTGACGGTTTCTCACCTGAGCGATTAAACTCATGTCCGTCTGAGACCAGAACAAATAATGTCTTCTCTATGAATCAGCTGATAGATGCGTAAATCAACAGTTTCATGAGATTTGATAATAAATCAATTCTTTGGATGATGGAACAATGTTTCCTGACATCACAAATCCTGCGACCGATATGATTTTCAATTTGCAAAAAACTAAAGTTATCAACAGAACCTAAAGAAATTTAAGTTTTGACATCACGTCGAAGTCATTTGTGTATTGTGCTGCAGAGGTATCTACTGAGGTTAGCATGCTAACCTGCTAGCACGGGCCACAGGTATGGTTTTGTAGTGATTGTCAGAACTCAAGAACATTTAAGTTTCCCAATAACTTAAACTTGTCTCACATAAAACATAACAAAGAATGAAAACAAAAGTATACAATTCATTTCAATAATAACTTTCAGTTTACGCTACGTAAATTAGCCTAGCTAGCACCTAGCAGCTAGCAGACCGTCCCTCTACTCAAAGCTAAACAAACCACATGTTATTTATACTTTTTCTTGCTCGCTGTTGTTTTAAGTTGCTGCTTTGTTTTCTCCAAAATATCTGATATCCAAAATATTGTGACACAGCCGATGTATTCCTGAGCGAACATACCCTCGTAACTGTAGACGATGAAGCTGCTGTGTCCCGGTGAGTGGGGGTGGTCGTTCCGGTCGCCAATGACGACCGTGAGTGTGCCGGTGGAGCTCATTGGAGGAGAGCCGCTGTCAATCATGAGAATCGGGAGGTGGTACTCTTTCTGCCGCTCGCGGTCGAAGGTCCGGAGGGCGGTAATGGCTGCGCTGCCATTTCGAAAGTCAGTCAAATTGAAGTTGGTGGCGTCCGAGGTGAGCATGAGGAGGCGTATGGAGAACGGCCCGCCATTGGTGGAGGTGTCTCGGTCGGTGGCGTGGAGCAGGAGGGAGGTTTCGTTCATCCGGACAGCCTGTGGCGCCGGGGTGTTCTCCCAAACGATGGGCTTGTAGGAGACCTCGAACTCTGGCCCGTTGTCATTGATGTCCAGAATAGTTACCATGACGATGGCAGTGCCAGTCAGGGATGGACTCCCGGCGTCCGTGGCGAGGACCATGATCCTGTGCTGCGAGATTTTCTCCCTGTCCAGAGAATCGGCCACGACCACCCAACCGGACTGGTCCACCAGAAACTGACCGTAGGGGTCCGACTCCTTTGAAATGCTGTAAGAAAAACGCCCGTTTTGACCCGAGTCCAGGTCAGAAGCTGTAACCTGAGCTACAATTGTCCCCACAGGTACGTCCTCAGACATGGCGGGTGACTCATAGAATTGTGGGAAAAACACGGGGGCGTGGTCATTGGAGTCTTCCACCTGGACGAGACAGTAGGCCAGACTGAAGAAATCGGCGTCTTCAGCCTTCAGGGTCAGATTGAAAGTCCTCTCGTGGGGCTTCTCGAAGTCAACCTTCTTTTTCAGTTTTATCACGCCGCGTCGGTTCACCTTGTCCGTCTCCACGAAGAACTTCCTGTCCTCATCACCGCCAACAATGCTGAAGGTCACCACAGCGTTCTCACCCTCATCGCCGTCCGTGGCAGAAACTACGAGAACCTCGCTGTTCACCTCCAGGTCCTCCGTCACCTGAACACCAGAGGACACAACAGGATCATTAGCAATGACGTGAAAGACGGTGATGGAGGCTTGTTGTTGCAGTAAACCTGGTGGACTCACCTGAGTAGTGTAGAGCCTCTGAGTGAAGACGGGTGGGTGATCGTTGACGTCTGAAACCATGATGGTGGCTGTTCCTGTTCCCGCCAGTCCCCCTCCGTCCCTGGCTTCCACGACCACCAGATAGCGGTCCTCCACCTCCCGGTCCAGCGAACGCAGCACCGTGTAGATGGTCCCCGTGCTGGCGTTGATGGAGAACAGGTTGAGGTTGATCTCGTTGCGGACGTTCTTGATGATGCTGTAGGTCAGCATGGCGTTCTTGCCCTCGTTGGGGTCGTCCAGATCCATGGCTCGCATCTCCATGACGGAGGTGTCGGCGGGGGAATTTTCAGGCACTTGGCCGACAAAACATCCGTCGACTTCCAGCGCCGGGCACGGAAAGAAGGGCGCATTGTCGTTGACATCCTGAACCTCTAGGAGCACATCAGCAAATCCTGTGAGTCCCGCCCCTCCCTCATCCGTGGCGAGGACAAGGAATCTCCAGGCCGGGCGCTCCTCGCGGTCCAGACGGCGTTGTGCGTAGATCCTTCCAGTTCGTTCATCGATGGTAAACTCGCCACCAGCGCCCTGACCATGGAGGGAGTAGCGGAGGGCGGTTTGATCGGCCTCCTGGTCCGGATCTGTGGCTGACACCTGAAAAGGAAGAAAAGAATCTCATAAATAAAAGAATGAAAAGCATCTATGATCGCAGTTTGTCACCCTTTAAAGATGAATTACTGTGTTTTGGACTGAATATGTTACTGAACTGAGATCTCGTGGACGTTTGGGAATTAGAGAAGACTTACGATAAGTGTTGTACGTGTTAATTTGCGTAGCTGGCTGAAATGGTTTGCGTGAATAGAATCTGAGGTTCCTAAAGTCGATGCTGTGACTATAAACCTAAAATTGAGGCGTCTTCTTATTTGCTGAACTGTTTGGATTGTTTGGCATTGAAAAATAAAAAAGGTTGGAAAAGACCAGGACCGGACTCCCACATGAAACACAGTCAAACTCTCAATGGGAATATCAAAATTAAAATACAATAGCACAACACCATTTAAGGTACTTCTTATAGCAAAGTGACTCATCTGAAGTTGCAAAGATCCATTTAAAGTATTACAGATACAGACTAATCTAAATTCTGGTAGTTCTGAACAACAAATATGTGAAAAACAATCAACTCCACGTCCTCCTGGTAATAAAATGTCGTTACACAGAGGCTGTAATGAAACAGGCAGCGTCGACTTTCTGCTGCAGCTGAATAACATTTCCTCCTCTTTAAAAGGAAACTATTGCTTTTTGAGGTGTTTTCTTATCAAAAACAGTTAAATTGCTTTTTTCATTATGTACAAATGTCAAGCCCGGCACACAGGACACGAGGCAGGGAGCTGATTGCACACAGGAATAAACATTTCTCTGTTGCTTTTGTCCTGTTTGCTTAATTAACCTGCCTCGCTGCTATCGCTCTGAGAACGAGAGCACAGCGACGACGCCGGCTCTCACATCTGTCACCGCGACACACACTGCAATTAAAAGTTAATAGACGCCAACAAAAGCAGGGAGAAAGTACACTTTTAGCCTTTCTTCTCCTCTCCTCTCACCAGAGGGTTTGTTTACAGAAGCCTTTGAAGTTCTTCCTCCCCTCCCCTTCCCTCCGTCGGCTCCCTGCACTCCCTGACAACGTGATGCAGGTAGACAATATTGAAGATGAGCCGTCGCGGCGCCACAGAGGACGGCTGCCGCGCAGGTGAAGTCAAGAAATATTCATTTCAAATGAGATTTTCCCCTCCGCTCGCTATCTGCTGAATGGTATTAATGCAACGGGGCTCAGAGCGGCGTGCGTTCAGGGAGGGGCCGGCAGCGGCGCCACGGAGGAACTATCCAGAGAGTTAGAGGGGAACCGAGCGTGGAGCAAATCAATTCCAGCAGGCGAGGGGGAAGCAGGCCCGGCTCGAGGACTCGGTGACACGCGCCTCTCTGACGGGGATTACTTTCCTGCCCTCTCCGACGCACTTCCACCTTTTTAATCTGATTTAGCGCGGCGGCACATGCACATTACTGTGAATTACCGGAGATAGGTGTGACGAAGGGAGGATGAAAGTCACAGGAGGAGGAGGCAGACTCTGACTTTCTCAGGAAACTTCTCAGATCCTTCCTGTGGGGAGGTTTGTCTGTGCTGAACGTCGGAGCGTCCGCCGGCTCATATTGTGTTAAACAATGACACACATGTGTGATGTGTTAGCATGTGGACACTGGATCTCTGCTGAGGTGTCGCTCCGGGCTAATTCACCTCTCAGTTTGAAGCGTGACCAATACGATTACATTTGTCCGTATTAAACCTGATACATTTTCACATCTTGTTCATATAAACTGACACTTTCGTAACGAGCCCCTTCACGGTGTCGCTGCGTTGGGACGGTGCTGCTCGTTCACGTTAAACAGATTCATCTGGACCGAACCGACGTCTGATCGGTGCTGCTATTTGAGGCCTTTAGCTCAACAGCTAAAAACAAATAATCTGCCATCGACACATCCATCATTTTCATCCATCCCCTGGCAGTGCAGGGTCACAGAGGGGCTGCAGCATATCCCAGAATGCACTGGGTGAAAAAGGATAGTACTGACTGGATATGTTGCCAAAAATTCTGTGTTTATTCAGTTATTACATTTATATAAACGGCATTCCTGCAAACATGCCCGATTTTAAGTCTTTCTCATGAATCAAACGGGTGCTTCGAATGTGGGATATCGGTCGTCTACATGGCAACCAGCCCTGCAGCGGAGGTGAGTGTATGAAACGACCTTGCCTGATGTGTTTCGCTTCGACCCTGAGCTTGTTCAAAACCTCTGCTCCGCTCAGTTTGCAGCTGAAAAGGGACGAAACAGGTGCGAATAAAAGTATGCTCACAAATTGTACTCCACTTTGTGTGAGACCTTCCCCTTCATCGATATTTACCTCCCGTCTGATTCGCTCGTCCTCTGTCCTCCACGCGGCATCATTTCATCCTTCCTTCCACACTCTCTCATTACGTTACGGTATATCAAAGCCTAAATGTTAGTAAGTAGGATCGTACACAAAGCAGAAAGCTGCACACCGATGTGTAGGTCTGAAACGAGGCGAGGTACATCGATGGCACACTGCTGTCTCGAGATCAACAAAAACCTGGTCTGAAGTCACTGGATTGGACTTTTTCCTCTGGTTTAAAGGCGCATGTTCTGTAAGATGTAACGCCTGCACAGTCGTGTCCATGCTTGCAGGAATGTCACTGTAACACATATCGTGGCACATTTAAGCAGCAAAAATAAAGTCTATAGTCATAGACCTGATGGGACAGACGAAACTCTCCGAGGAAACTGAACCAGACTTTTAGATTCTGAAATATTTTTTTTTTTTCCTACAGCTCTGATGGAGCTCAGGATTTATTTGGTTTACTCAAAATAACAAATCTGGACTGTGTGTCTGATCTTTTGGACATTGGAAAATTAATTAATGGAGGAGTCGGACATACTTCCATCAATAAATAGATTCTCCCTGGTGCTGGTGTGCTGGGACAGTGGCAGTAGATCAGCCTAATCAAGCTGTGACTGCAGCTGGAAACTTACTGATCAATCAAATAAAAACTGACCTCCAGGATGAAAACAGGCAGTTGTGTGAGCTCCTCCGTCACGGCGGCGTGGTACTCGGTCTGGCTGAAGACGGGCGCCTCGTCGTTGCGATTGACCACCTGAACCACCACCAGCGTCTCGTTCTCCCACTTGCCGTCGGAGGCGACCAGCCGGAGCTCGTAGCGCTGCTCCATCTCGTAGTCCAGCGGCTGAGCCACGAAGATGGTGCCCACCTCGGGCTCCACGTCGAACGTGCCCATGGTGTTCCCCGAGGTGATCTGGTAGCGCAGCTTGGCGTTGGCACCTGCAGGGAGGAAGTGGAGATCAGGTGAGTTTGTGTTGAGTTAAATGACCAGTTGGAGGACGACAAGCTTGTTACTTCACTTCAGAGTTGATTGACAGATTTAATCAATCTCAGTACGAGTTTGACAGCCGGGTTTTCTGGTTTTCTCATAATATTTGTCATTTTGCAACGTAAATAATTCATTTAAACAAAGATGGATTTGTCAGTTAATTAAAGAAAAAATAATAAATTAAAATTTGTCCCCTTTTTAGCAGGTTTTGAGAGGATATGATCAGACCGACACTCACACAGACAAATCTTTTAATCCCCTTTAAAAGAAAACATCAACAGAATTAGACTCGCCAAAAGAAATCTGAATATTTAAGTCACATATGGGCGGCGTGACGGCGGTTTATTTACAGCCTGTCATCCCGGTAACACGGCTGACATGATTCAACACACACTAAGTCACTCTAGTCGACGTGAGATCCTTAGAAATCTAATATATTGGAGTCAAGGACACAACGATCCTGCAGACGTGGAGCTGTCCATCATTCGGTGACAGCGGAGCTCTTATTGTGAAAAGAAACTTTTTGAATTATATTGGAGGAGATTTCCATGCAGAAACACACACACACACACACACACACACACACACACACACACACATACACACACACACACACACACAGCGGTGACCCTGTGTGGACAGCAGCAGCAGCAGATATAAAATATTTGGAGGAAAACAGGCGTCTCGCTCACAGAGGGGCTCATTAGATGCCTCGCTCTGCCCCACACCTCCTCGCTCTCTCTCTCATAACACACACACACACACACACACACACACACACACACACATACACACACACACACACACACACACACACACACACACAAACACTTGTAGGAGGTTGAAACTCTTCGTTACTCATATTTCTTTCTGTCTCTCTGCTCTTTTTTAGTCAGTTTCTTCCTCTAGCCTGCTGGCTAACTGCTAACTAGCGCTAACCAAGCACATTACAGATTCTTTAAATTTACTTCTTACTGTTCTGTTGCCCCAGCAGTTTGTCCACAACTGCACATAATCTAATTCAACAAAAACTTAATGAAGCAGAAATATAAAGGTCTCAGAACGCGAGCTAGCCAAAAGTCAGCTAGCAAACTAGCTCAGATCTGTTGCTTACATGGTTTTTGAACGCGTTGTTGGTTAGATGCCTGAATTCATGCTGAGAGATCATCATGTTTTGTTCTACAACACAAAATAAGTTGATAAATAATAATATAATATCTCACTAATAATAATATCTGATTCCTGTTGTTCTTCATAAGCTACCACAGATTTCCTCCATTTTGGATTCAGTGGCTCGTCGTCCACTTCGAGGTCCGAACTGTCAGACTTCTCCTATCAGAAGGTTTCACCTCCATCTCCTCTCCTCCTTCCCTCAGCAGCGTCTCCTACACCTCTTGTCTCCTTGCTTCCTTCACTCTCTTCCTTCA